>WUAT03319342.1:0-10702 GCA_010015005.3 Ulmus americana | reverse complement strand
CCCCAAAAAATAACTAAGCAATATTCACCAAAATCCTATACAACCCAAAATAAATGAATTATAATTGTCTTGTTCAAAGTTCAAACCCAAAAGTTAATAATATATTTTTTTTATATACCCGACATATATGTTTTTTTTTTTAAAATTGGGAAAATTGTCTCAAAGTTTAAGAGAATAAGCAAGTGACTTATTTATTTATTTATTTATTTTTTTAACATTAAATAAATTGTTAAATTTGATAGCCCAAACAAGTTCATAAACTCAAACAATATAAAAATGTTTGAGGAGCTAAGTTTGTAGTTTTATGCAAAATGAATTTTTTTTTTTAGGCTAATTTGGTAAATATATTTTATAATTTAGTAATGGAATGACAGTTCCATTAATGAAGTTAAGAAATGAGGATTACAATAAATAATGGAATAAGAATTCTAAAAATTCATTCATTCCTAAACTTTGTTGAAACCAAACAATAAAATTGTGGGCTCATCAATTCCATTCCTTTTCATTCATTTAAACCAAACGCCACCTTAGGGTTAAAATCGTTTTTATCCTTTCTATTTTTATGTTTTCATTGATTTTCCTTCAACTTTTTATTAGCATTTTTTTTTTCCCGAATTCATCCTGTGGTCCTGATTTCTCCCCACTATTGGTCAAAATTAGAGGGTCAAATCACAAACTTAGGCTTGCTTGTTTAGTTATTTGTTCATAAGCTCCCAATTCGTACTGTTTAGTGAATTAGCAAGGCTATTTTTTTTTTTGAATCGATTTTAGCTAATAATACGAAATCTTATCAACTAATAGATTTTAGATCGAAACCCATAATCTGGTAAAAATATATAGACAAGAACACAATGATTTATAATAGTTCAGCAATTTGCTTATATCAACTTAGTCACTTTTGTTGATATTAAGAACAAATATAAAATGAAATTTTAAAGAGAAAGCAGAACTCTTTCTAAAGAGAAAAAGCCTTCTTAGATCATGAGAGAGAGAAAGAGTCCTCATTTACGTTGGATGTATTCTCCTGGTTATAGGAAAATAGGGAGAAAATATAATTTTATTAAATATACAAAAATCTTAAAAGGTATAATATAATATTATTAAATATACAAAATATCTATCTATATTTATACTTATCCCAATAAAGATCAATAAGCACATGACATCCAAAAATGGTGGGATTCTGTTGGGTAATAGGTCCTTGTTGAGCCAATTCGGCCTGGCGTGCCTATTCGGTCCAGCTACGCCTATTCGGGATGTGGGAATTGTACCCCGAAATTGCTTCACTCAAATTCGGGAACAATTCTATCCTGGACGTTTTGATCATTGAAAAACATAGCCTAGACAATCCTATCTGGGCCCTTATGGGAAATAAGGCCTTTGCAAATTTGATTAGGTTTGTCCAGACCCCATGAATCCAGTTCTTGTCGCCATGATACAATGAATAGAAACTTCATGTAGTATCTCTGTTCGGGGTGGTAAAATCCAAGCTAACACTTTTCATCTCCATTCGGACGACAATTTGTGACACACCCAAACGGCCGTTTAGTTTATTGACAGAAAAGATTGATATTGCAATGAATTTTACAAATTAATAGCTACATTTGTTATTTTAAAAAAATCATGACAAAATTACGAATTCCGTAAATTAATGAAATTACTCAGCCATAATGTCATATACTAAGAATTAAATTTCGGAAGCAGAAGTACCCTTCTTTATTGCGTGGTAAAGAGGCATAAGCTACCCTCTACTTAAATGAACATGTAACAAAAACCCTGGTTCTCCCACTCATTTTCTCATCAATACAATAATAAAAAACTAAAAAACAAAAACCACAACGAAAGGGAACTTTACTGGTTACTTCAAATTTCTATTGCTAGATAATTATCTCCCGATAATCCAAATCGAAATTGACTGCATTGCCTTAATGCAGCCGTTCTTCCTTCCGGCGACCCTACAAAGCTACCGAGTTTGCTACTCAAACCCTTGAATTCCCATTGCAAGTGAGGCTTGAAGAGAACAAGAACTTGATGATCCTAGTCTAACCAAGCTCATACTTCTTGTCAAGCATCTTTAGCTGCTGCTGTGAAAGAAACCAGTTTTACTGAATTGGATGGACTAAAATTTGAATGCCAGAAGCAGATTATGGACCACGGAGAAGGGTAATTGTCGAACCTAAAACACATTTTCCGTCCACACATCGATGTTTTTATTGCACCTTCTTTGCCGTTGATAAGTTGACTAGAGAAAGAATGCGCTGCACAATCTCAGCTGAGGCACGAGGCCTTGCAATTTTTAGAGCCCTCTCAGACATATCTGCCATTTTCTTCTCATCCCCTGAAAAACACAGGGATCAAAGACAAGAAGAGTTATTATAAGCCAGGAAAATCAGGGCACAAGTTGGGATATGTCCACCCCCATCCCCCTTGTGAGGGGGTCCATAGTCTTGAAAATGAGCTAACTATGACTTGAAGGGTATGTAACATAGACCACGAGGACCAACAAAATGATTCAAAAGAACTGGCTCAAAGGTTACTCAAATATTAAGCAACATGAGAAGAAAAAGCTTTTTTATTTAAAGAGGTTATAAGCCAGACACCCTTCTCTTAATACTTCAAGGACTAAAAACTTAAAGAAACAACAGAAGCCACCGAAACATACCTAAAATCTCTTCAATTGTGGTTTTAAGGGTGATTGAATCAAGTTCATCTTCAGTTATATACCTTGCATCTGCTAAATCTGCCATTAAGGAAGCATTCTTGAATTGATGTCCTTCAGCAACATTTGGTGATGGTATCTACAAAGTCAAAATATGAAAATCCTCCATTTTTTCCTTTTCTTTTTTCACGCAAGAAGATTTCATTCAGCAAGAAGATAGAAGCAAAATGGACCAGTTATTTTGATCCCATTGCAATAGACCATTAATGTCGTGCTTGTGCGTTAACAATAGTTAAAAAGTGAAAAAAAAATTATAATAATATTAATAAATACCAGAATCGAAGGCTTCCCGTAGGCCAATATCTCATAGCAAGTCATTGCACCAGCTCTGGAAATGATAAGATCTCCAGCTATGTATGCCATATCCATAGAATGCATGAACCTTCAAGATATAGAGTTATGTCAGCTTCACGAAAATATGAGTATATACATTGCATCATGTCAGATAGAGCACTATTTCTTAGTCTCATCCGTCAAGAAGTAATGGAAGAAAAATTAGATAAATGAGATTAATCACATTCGAAGTTAAATGCCAAAACGATGACAAAAGACATCAGCTATCTTGTGGAATAAGCACAAGAATGCGAAGGTGAACATAAGTTCAAATGCTGATCCGGGAGAGAAACAAGAACCCAGAGAACCAACAATGTTAGTGGCTCTAATTTGATGGCCACCACTGTTGTGGCAAGATACTAAAAGTGAACTCCTTATCTGCAGTCTAATCTAAGGGGAAAACATGTAGTGTGGACAACTGATAATGGTCTTGAGGACCTTAACATGGAGGAAATAGCTTCGAGCAATGCGTGGAAAGCACAAGGAAAGTCGGAACATAAGAAGGTAAGCAAGATCTGAGTGGGCTGCTTTTACCCATTTTCTGCATTGAGATATGTTACAACTACCAATCTCAAAGGGTTAGCGGCACTTGATTTTAACCAGTTGTCATCTTAGTTATGAGCCTATATCAGCGAACTATTTGGCATTTTTACTTCAGAAAGATACAGAGATGCCCCTGACAAATATAAGTCTAAATCAAGAACATATTTCCTCGTATTTTGTTGATGACTGCTATATCACAGACACCGCTGAATGAAATGTTTGCTCTATTTCCAAAGAATATAACTACTTGCAGCCTCTTCTTTTCTTTCTACTACTGGATTAACACTATGCTCTTTAACTACTAAAGCATAAATGTTCGGTTGGCTGGAATGGAAAAAGACCCCATTCCTTGTTTGGTTAGTTAGCTCACTTGAGAATGATGATTCCAATGGAAAGCACATCCCACCACTTTGGTCGAAAAAGCCCATTCCTCCCCAAAACAAGACAATTCCAATTCCGAACTAATTTTGTTTTACCCACATTAGTTTCAATCATTTCTAGCTTAACTAATGTTCCAAGTTCCAACCAAACAAAATAATCAATTTTGCTAGCGGCTAACCAAACATCATCTACGTGTATCTTTGTTATTCAAGTTCTCTTAAGCCAATTTTTTATATCACTATAAAGTTCTTAATAGGAATATCAACAAGTGAACAAATCAAATCAAATCTATACCAATTACAAATAGCTTAAAAGACAAGAAAACTCACGGTGTCAAATGCAAATGTGGATGATTCCTAACAAGGCTCTCCATCTCATTATAAGCTTCAAGACCAGTTTGCCAAATGATAAACAAGTTATCATTCTCCATCAGCATCTGATGATACATGTTCAGCAAAGCAATGTTGATGGCATTAGCACCCAAAGACCCTCCAAGAACTAAAATCACTTTCGCCGCGGACTCCCCAACCTTCTCCGACCGCGGAAAGAAACGCCGCCGCGCCTCCTCCTTCGAGACCTCCTCCCTCAGCGGCAGCCTCACCGGATTCCCCGAAACCACACACTTCCCCTTGGGAAAACAATCAATGGTAGAACTAAAGGCCACAAATACCACATCGGCCAAGTGGGAAAGAACCCAATTGGCAATTCCCGGAACAGAGTTCTGTTCTTGGATCACGAGCTTGATCCCTCTCAGCGCCGCCGCCAAGCAAGTCGGAAACGAAACATACCCGCCGGTTCCAACCACGATTTGGGGATCGAATTGGCCCAATTTGGCGTAACTCTGTATTGTGAATTTGATCAAATGGTAAGGAAGAAGAAGGTTCCGGAAGCAGAGGAGAGGGCGAGCCAGAGGGACGGCCGGAACGGGCTCGAATTCGTACCCGGCGGAGGTTATGGCGGCGCTTTCCATGCTATTGGGTGTGCCTATGAAGAGGATTTGGGAAGTGGGTTGGGCGATTTTGAGCTCGTCGGCTATGGCGACGGCTGGGTAGATGTGGCCGCCAGTCCCGCCGGCGGCGAAGACCACGCGAAGGCTGTCAATTGCGTCATGTTGGGCAGTGAGAGGTGGCTGATTTGATTGCTTTAGAGACAAACAACAAAGGAGCTTAAAGGTCCTGCAATTCAAATAGAGAAGAGTTAGAGAGAGAAATTTGGGTATTATAGAGAGAGAAGGAGGAGGAGGAAGAGGAATTTACCTGGGTTTGGATAGAGAGGGGTAATTTGGAAGGGTTTGGAGCTTGGGAGTGTAGAAGAGGTAGGAAATGGTAGTAGCCATTAAAGGTGAGCTTGAGCTTGTAGGAGAAGTGGGAGAGTTTTGAGGAGCAGTTGATGTAACAGTGGACTGGAGGTTTTGGTTTAGTGGCTTAAGACGATGAAAGCTGAGAACGACAGTTGGTTTCCAGGCACGCTTTTTTGGACTAAAAATAGAAAGGAATAATTACATATTAGTGCCTTCTAGTTATCAAAAAGTTTTAAAAAGTACATGAGTTTGGGAAAATATTAAAATTAGACTTTACGTTTTACTAAATTACGTCTAGATAAATGAGATGACCAGTTCTTTTTTTTTTTTTTACAATATCAGAACTACTTTAAATTATTCGGTAAATAAAAATTATTTAAAGAATTAATAAGAAATATAAATATTAAATAAATGTAAACAGAATAAAAAAGATAAATGTAAGTGACCTTTGGCTCTTCTACATTTGTGTTTTTTTTTTTGTTTATATTTATTTAATGTTTATGTTTTTTATTAATACTTTAAATAATTTTTATTTTACAAAATATTTTTATTTAAAAATTAAGGGTAGTTTCGTTATTTTTTAAAAGTTAAGGTATTTTTGAAAATTTTGATAACTAGAAGTACTAATATACAATTATCCGAAATAGAAAACAACAAAGATGACTCACAAAGCAGAAGAAGAACAGCCGAGTTTAGTGTTGGCGACAAAAATATACAAGGTCAACTCTCTGTCCCTCCTTAGTTTGTCACGTTATACCTCGATTCATGTTTTTATTTTATTTTATTATTATTTATTAGAACTTTATTATTATTTTTCATTTTAATCTCTCTCGATTTAGTATCATATGCGAGTAATAAACAGAGAGTGAAAGTCAAATCAAGCCTACGACATATTAAACAATAAAGTTTGAAGAAAAAGGCTTGCTTTATTCATAATTGTCGAACATTATAAATATACAAAAGTAAAGTTAGGGTGGACCACTATTAAGGAAAAGAAATAGGATATGATTTTACACGTTCTAACAACCATATACTAATCATGCTAAAGACACGTTATATCATGCCTCGCAAGCGCAAACTATGTAGAATGCTAAGCTTGAAATAGTGTATTTAAAACTCTTTTCTGGACAATAATAGTTTCGTAAAAGAATCAATCAACTCATCAGTAGTATACACATGAGAGACATGAAGTTGATTTTTGGTAATTTGATATCGAACGAAGTGAAATTCAACAGCAATATGTTTCATATGAGAGTGAAAGATAGAATTGACACATATTATCACAATAAATAGTTGGAACAGTTGGAAGAGCAACACCAAGTTCATGAAGCAAGTGTGTTAACCAGTTGACTTCAATTTTAGTAAAGGTAATGGCTAGATATTTTGCTTTGGTAGTTGATCGGGCAACATTTGGTTGCTTCTTGGAGCTCCAATTGATGAGATTAGGACCAAGAGAAATCGCATAGGCAGAAGTTGAGGAATAATTGTCATTACCACCATAATCAGCATCGGCGAAGGCATGAAGAGCGAAGGAAGAGTGACAACGTAGAAACAAACCATAGTCCACAATACCATTGAGATAGCGAAGAACTCGTTTAGTAGCAGCCCAATGAGCAGTAAACGGCTGATGCATGAACTGAGAAAGTTTATTAACAACAAAGGTAACATTCGGACAAGTAAGAGACAAGTATTGGAGAGACCCAAGAACTTGCCTATATTCTGTAGCATCGTGAGTAGGAAAACCATCATGAAGTAAAAGAGACTGAATGGAAGACATAGGAGTGGTAACAACCTTAGCTTCAGTCATATTAGTTTTGGCAAAGAGATCCTGAATATATTTCCTTGAGAGAGATGAAGACCCGATGATGTGCGAGAAGCTTCAACACCCAGAAAGAAACTGAGAGGGCCTAAATCTTTTAGAGAGAACTGATGAAAGAAGGTGTTAATAAACAAACGAATAACATCAACATTTGAACCAGTGATAATGATATCATCCACATAGACAAGAAGATAGAGAGAATCAATAGAATTGTTGTGAATAAATAAGGAGGTATCACACTGAGAATTGGAGAAGCCACTGGCAAGGAGAAAAGTACGCAACTCATAGTACCAAGCACGACGAGCCTGATGAAGACCATAGCTATCTTTCTTTAATTTACACATGTGAGTAGGAAATTGAGAATTCACAAATCCATGTGGTTGCTGTATAAAAACACAATCAGTCAAGGTACCTTGCAAAAAAAACATTATTAACATCCAATTTACGTAACGACCATCCCTGCAAAACTGCAATGCCAAGAACAAGATGAACAGTGGTAGATTTGACAACTGGGTTGAAGGTTTCGTTGAAGTTAATTCCTGGACGCTGGTGAAAGCTTTAGGCGACATGGCGAGCTTTATAATAAGCAATAGAGCCATCTGGGTTCTTTTTGATGCGATACACCCACTTGCAACCAATGGTATTCTGGGTGGGAGAAGGAGGGACAAGAGACTAGGTTGAGTTTTTAAGCAAGGCATCATATTACTCACACATAGCTTCTTGCTAATGGAGAGATTTCGGGGCTTGTGTAAAAGAGGAGAGTTCGGTGAGGGAATGAGTAGGGGAAAGAGAGGTGTTTAAGTCAAAAATCTTTTTGGGTTTGGGGATGTTGTGTTGAGTATGAGTTGTAACTTGAGATATGGGAGCGAGAGGTGTGGAGGGTGGAGCAGATGTAGGAGCAATAACAAGGGATGAGTCAAAGGAGGCGAAAGAAGGGCTAGAATTTACCTGATCAAGAGAGGAGGCAGAGCAACCATTAGCGTTGAAGGTATGGAGGCAAAAACGGAAGGCCTAGCTAACATAGAGGGAGAAGGTGGTAGAGAGGGCGACGTGGGAAAGGGTGAGGAAAAACAAGGATGCGTACCTAGGGGAGTTGAGGAGGTTAGGACGTGCAAGAAAGTGGGATATTTGGAAATTGAATTAAAGTGTGATAACTGGCTCGAGTGCGATGAAGTATTAGAGGGGAGTCCCGATTTTGATGGAGAAGAGGAAGGATGTGGAAGGGTAGTGGGATTTTTGATTAAAGGGTGGGGTATGGGTGGTCACGTGTGGAATAAATGAGGTTGGTAATAGAGGGGCCATAAGAGGGGAAATAAAGTCATGAGTAGAGTAGTTAGTTACTCTAGAATCTGAAGGATATATTTTCTACAAAGGTGACATGGCGGGACACAGATTTTATTGCTTGTGGGTCAAAACAGTAAAAAGAATGATGAGTAATGGAAAAACCAAGGAACACACATGGTCTAGAACAGGGTTCCAACTTATGAGCACTGTAGGGATGAAGCCAGGGATAACAAAGACAAACAAAAACACGAAGAGAATTGTAGTTAGGATGATAATTGAATAATTTGTGAAAGGGTGTGTCATATTTGATGGGAGAGGAAGGCATGTGATTAATGAGACATGTGGCAATTTTGAAGGCATAAGACAAAAATCGAAGGGGTATAGAGGCTTGGTGAAGAAGTGTAAGACCTGTTTCAACAATATGATGATGTTTTCATTCAGCTAAGTCAACGTGTTCAGGTGTGTAGGTGTTGTAGTGTCGTTTGTTGAGCTGAGGTGTCGTTTGTATTGAAGAGGAATAATTGTGTGATCAAAGAGGCTGTTAGCCTTGGGAGTCGAATTGTCAGGGATTGATAGGTGGCAGATTTTATTTGGCTCTATGAATCGAGTTTGTTATCCTTTTTCTCAGCACAATTTTTGTGCTTTATATTTTCTCTTGCGGCTGTAATTTCTTTTTAGCTTTGGATGCTCAGAACACTAGTTGGTTGTAAAAACCCCTTTTATTCTCTAATATAGAAGAATCATCCACTGCTTTTTCTGGGCTTGAAGTTGATATTGCCTCTTCATAGGCGAATTCATTCATTAATTGGTATCAGAACTTTGGACTTACCCCTTTCTCTGCAGTGGCCAGCGATGATACAAGCACGAATCGTTTTCAGGTCGTTAAACATGAAACAAAGGCCCTCTGGGCAGCCTTGAAGATGCTCGAATCTTAGGTGGATAGGAAAATGGAACAGAAGATGGTGTCCTTGACTAAAGATATTTGCCAGATGTTTACAGAGCATCTCGAATGTGGGTTACTGAATCGCAATTTCCATCAACAACCTCCGCGTGGTTTTGCTCGTGGTTGTGGTGGTGGCAAAGGCAAACCTTTTAGACGGTCTTCACCAATTTTTGAGGACGACCTGGCAGGTAACAATGGTGAAATCCCTATCCATACTCCCCCAACTTATTCAAACCATTTCAAGTACGATGGTGAGGAGCCCCTATGGAATGTTACTTCTCACTTCCCAGATCCAAACCAGACTCGGCTGCGAACTACTCACCCTTGAATTAGTAAGCTCAAGCTTGAAATGTCATCTTTCGATGGTTATTTACACATAGAAGATTTCTTGGACTGGCTGGATAATATGTAGAGGACTATTTTGATTGTATGGGGGTTGAGGAGAATATGAAATGTCAATTTGTTTCTTATAAACTTAAGGGAGGGGCTAAGGCTTGGTGGAAACACATCTAAACTAGTAGACATCTAGAAGGACATGAACCCAGAATAGCTTGGCCTCGAATGAAACAGTTGTTGAGGACCAGATTTCTCCCAACAAATTTCTCACAAACTTTGTATCTGCAATGTCTCAACTGTAAGCAGGGGAACCAAACAATCAGGGAATACATTGAGGAGTTTTATAGGTTGGGAGCCCGAGCAAACTTTGTTGAGGATGAGAGTTAGCAAGTGGCTCGTTTCAATGGAGGTTTGAGTGAGGAAATTTAGGAGAAGCTAGAAATGACCTCTATCTGGAGCCTAAATGAGGCAGTAAACCTTGTTTTCAAGGGCGAAAAGCAGGTCCAAAGAAGCTCGTCTCGAAGTGGCTTAATTCGTCGAGCTGCTGCCTTTGACCATTCTAAAGTTAGCCATCTAGCAGGGTTTTCTTTCAAGAAAACATCAGACCCTGCTAGTAGGGCTGCACAATATCAAGTGAAACCGACCAAACTGCCCAAACCAAACCGAAATCGAACTGAAACCGATTAAATTATTAAAATAAATGGGTTAATTAGGCTCAAAAGGAATGAAACCAGACCTAATTGGTTTGGTTTCGGGCCCAAGCTTTTGGAACCGGTCTAGCTGATGTGATTTTCTAGCAAGTGCACTAATCGTTTTAAGTAATATAGATTTATAAGTAAGAGTGTCGAACCCACGAGGACTATTGTTACTAAATACTAAAATTAATTATCCCAATACTATTTGATTAAACGAAAATTAGGGTTGAAAAGGAAAGTAAAATTGACAATTGAAAAATAATAAAGATTGCATTCAAATGATGATTAAACTCTAGGGCTTAAGATTTTGCTTCAAACATTCATATGCAATTGATCATTTAATTTAATA
>WUAT03319231.1:0-10702 GCA_010015005.3 Ulmus americana | reverse complement strand
AACTATTTGATTTTTTATATTTTGGTCTAATATTTTTAAAATTGGCATAAATGGTCTAAAATCATTACTTGGATTGCACTGTTTTTGGGTAACGAGGTTAGTTTGTATCAATTAAATTTTGATAGGTGACTTAGGTTGGGACTCACAATTAAACCCAATCAAATAGTTTTTTGGTCTCCAATTTTTAAAAATTGGAATAAATAATCTCTAAACCCTGCTTAGATTGCTCAGTTGGTCCTTGGTAACATCATTCACTCAGAGGACTAACAAGACATCCTAAGTAGAAAATTTAGAGACTATTTGTGCTAATATTAAAAACAAAATACCATTATACAAAAATTGAATTAGTTTAAGAACTTTTTATGACAAAGTCTAAGAATAAGGGAAAAAGCATGGACTTTCCCATACCCCAAACAAGAAAAATTCTCCCAAAATAAGCACAACAGCTGTCATTAGAAATATCAACATTATTTTTCCAAAAAATAACAAATGAAAAAAATATCATAACTTACATCTATTTTTGAGGTTGACGGACACCAACTCTTGTATTATATTATATTAAATTTTACGTATTAAATTTTAATATAATACAATACAATACAAACTATTATAGTATATCAAACGATACTTTATTTATTTATTTTATACAACTCTTATTCTTTCTTATGAATTGACAATAATGCTTAAAAATGTATCACATGGTCATTTTGGTATGTTAGATAACTTGTAATACTAAATTGTACTATGTCAAAATTTTCACGTGCAAAATATTTGCTATAATATAATAAAATAGATTAATTGGCACAAGCGTATTTTTTCGTTTATTCAGATTGGTACTTTACTTTTTTATTAATTTTTTTCGTCACTAAACCCTTTCGTGTTACAGTTTATTCATTATTAAATCTCTTCATGTTATTGTTTAATGACACTTTGTTCAAAAAAGTACTCCATATACGGTAATGTCAGTAAATAGTAATATGAAAAGAGTTTAGTGACGAAAAAAATTAATAAAGAGACAAAATACTAATTCGAGTAACGAAAAGAGATATTTGCCCCAATAAATCAATATAATATGAGCTATTATCAAGTAATAAACGAAATTTACAAAGACAATAACGAGGCTTTAGATAATATGCTGATCATTGTCTTCTTTAATCCTTTCTGGTTATTATCGCCAAATACCGCAAGTACTTTATATAAGTTGTCAATCTTCTTTTTATATTTAATCCGGTACTTCACTGCCTTGCCAAACTAAACGACACTGTTTATAAGCTCCAAAAAAAAAAAAACGACACTGTTTTTAAAATCAAATTGAAGGAAAAAAAAAATTGCATTTTTTTTAATAGAAAAATCAAATGCTTTGAAGAGCCCCACATAAATATGCCAGACAACAGTTTTTTTTTAGTTTTTTTTTGACCGGATGGTTGTAGACAACAATTTTAATATTAATTAACAAGTGTATAAGTTAACATTTATGATTTAATAAACTGATGATAATATCAAATCAAATCAATTAATTAACGTTTGCCACTAAATGGACAATTAAGACAATTAAGATCAATATATATAACATTACGTATTAGTACTTTTAGTTTGACAAATTTCAAAAAGTGTCTCAAGTTTTGGAAAATATCAAAACTAAATCTCTAGCTTATCATAATTTTGTACGGCTAGCATGAACTCACCAATTTTTTTTTTTTTTAAATATTAATATCACCCTTAACTTTAAAATTAAAAATAATTTATAAAATAAAAATTTATTAAAAACAATATTAAAATTTAAAAACAAAACTAAATAAACACAAAATCTACTAATTCCCGTCATCTTATCTTTTCCAACCCCAACCCTCCCCTCCAAAACCAGTCTCCGACCTCCCCACCATCGCCAGCCAAAATGCCTGGCTGACCCAGACCCCATGTCGGCCAACACCCATTTTCAACCAACACCTAATGCCCCAAAACGCACCCTCTTACCGGTCAAACCCAAAATCGTACCAAAAACCACTCAGATACGTCCCACCAAGATTTGTCGCCCGTCTGTCCTCCGGGGAGACGACGATCCCTCCTTGTTGACCTTCTCCCCATCGACCACCTCTCGTAGACGACAACCTCATCAACCTTCTTGATTATTTTGAGATCTTTGAATTTGATTTTTGAGATTGATACGAGATTATTATGTGATTGTAATTTTGATGTTTGATATTGATTTCTTGAATTTGATTTTGAGATTGAATTTTGAGTTTGCAGGTTTTGAAACAATAGGGAAAAAAGGTGATTTGTGTTAGATTTTTGGAATTGTTGGGATTTCTGGAATTATGGTTCTGGGGATATTTTGTTTGATTTCCTTTTGAAAGTTATAGGTGAGATCGAGTGAGTTTTGGGGTTTTTGATTGATCTTACAAGTTTTCGTAAGATTTTATGTTTGTGCATGTAAGGTCACTAAGAAAAATGGAAGTGTGACTGGAAGATATGGAGGTGGAACTCGGAGAAATAGAGGTAACGCTAGAAAATATGGAGATGGACGCCGGAGGTGTTGTGCGGGGAGAGGGGGAGGAAGTTTTGATGTTGATTAATAATTTTAAGTTTTTTAAAAACATTTTAATTTTTTTTTTATTTTATAAAATATTTTTAATATAAAATCAATGGTAGTTTTGATTTTTTTTGCAAAATTAGCGAGTTCAGGGTAGTTAAACATAATTTATGTAAAACGTGAGGCTCAATTTTAATATTTTTTAAAATTTGAGGTATTTTTGATACTTTGGCAACCTAGAGGGTATTAGTAAGTAATTTTCCATATACTAAGCTAGCTAATAACAGATATAATCCACATATATATATCCAAGTGGTGTCAAATATTTCAGAATCCTAAATGATGCATTTCTAAGGTTTGAGAGTGATGAAGAATTGGATAAATTACAGATGTTGCTTAGGTGGATTGAGTAGGCTAGTAATTAGCAAGAAGTGGACCAAGCTAAGAAAATGACAAAAATTAAAGCCAAGTAGATAGCAATTTTTTAAGGCTTTTTGTTATTAAAAAGAGAAAAAGGACAAGAGGTGGATTCATGTGGGAATTGCAGTTAACTCACTGCCTTTCTGTACTTTTATTGTATTCTTCTCACTTACATTTTATAGTTAGAAAGAGAGAGACTTTCTTGTAATTGAAACAATGGAACTTTTCCTATATTCTTTTCTTTTTAGCTCAAACCAAACAATAATGCCCATCCCCCTCTCTATATAAAAAAAAAGAAAAAAAGAAAAAAAAGAAAAAAAAAACCAACTGAAAGAAGAAGAAAAAGAGTGTCCAAATCATGCTCTTTTCATGAATTAGAAGGCCTTTCATATAATAACACAATTATATTAACAACCGCTCAATTTGACGAAGACGAATAAAATAAAGAATAGAAAGAATCTTATAAACTTTGCATTTGTGAAAAGGTATTAAAAAAAAAAAGGAAAAAAAGTTATGGTAGTAATAATAATTCACATCAAGCTTAATAGCTAGACTCAAATATTTGATTGATCCAAGAAGAAACAAAAAGATTTAAAAATGAATTCTTAACCTTAATTTGTTTCTCTTTAGTTATGACAATCGACCATAGCTGGAGCTGAGAACACAAGAGGTTGTTGTTGTTGCTGTTGTTGTTTTTGTTGCTGCTGCTGTTGTTGCTGTTGTTGTTGTTGTTGCTTCGAAACAAAGGCGAATTTGGGTTCGCGCTCTTCCGGCGCCGGAAGATTGAGATCCAAATCCAACGACAAAACGCTTCTTGTTCTCTTCACTTGCTGCTGCCGTTGCTGATGAGTTTGGACATTTTGTTGACTGTGATCTTCGGCCTCAATCGCGATCGGAGTAGTAGTCAAGGACAAGGCGGTATTGGTCCCAACAGGCGCCCGGTGCCGCCTCATATGGCCGCCCAATGCCTGGCCGGAGGTAAACTCCGCGCCACAAATCGAACACTCATGAACCTTGGACTTGTTGCTGCTTCCGTACAAATTAGTCCTACCACTCAATTGGAGAGAGAGAGAAGATGATGGGATTAGATTATTATTATTATTGTTGTTGTTACTGTTCTTGATCATCATCAATTGTGTTTGATCTTCATCATCTGAAGGAAACACAGATAAACTATTCTTCTTCTGATCAAATTCCGCCATGGCAGCTCTAGGCTTCTTGTGGCTAGCTCTATGCCCGCCAAGCGCTTGGAAGGACGGAAAAGTTCGGTTACAAGTCTTGCACTCGTAGACATAATACCCGGCTTTGGCGCCGCCGCCGCCGGTGGCGGCACTAGTTTCCATGAATCTCCGGCTGTTGTACTTGTATGTCACGCCTTCAACTTCACCAACCGCCGGCGGCTTCTCCGCGGGCCGCCGGGATTGGCCTTGCGCTAGAAGGATCAAACAGTTGGCCATGTCCTCTTCTTCCTCGGTGTTATCTTGAAGCTCGGCCGAATCGGTCGGAGAAAATTCGCCGCTGCTGCCGGATGAGTTAGTGGCGGCAGGGGCGGGGGCGGCGATGGCGAAAGGGATTGGCGAGAGTGGCCTTTGGCGCTTGGTACGCTTGCCCTTGATGACGGAAAGGGTTTGCTCTTTGGTCGACGATCCATTGATGTTTTCTTCCGGACTCAAAGTTGGTGCTTCTTCCATGGTTGATCTACACCCACAACCAGAGGAGAAACCAGAAGAGAATGTGGGGGAGAGAGAGAAATGGAGAAGAAAGAGAGAGAAGATTGAAGGGTAGAGAGGAAGCAAGGAAGAAGACTAAGGCTTGGGATTATATCTATATATATATATATAGTAGGGAGTCAAAAGGGCCACCCAATAGAACAGTAAACTGAGAATTAGTCTCACATTTTCTTTAGATTTCCAACCACTGAAAGCTATATATAATAATAGGCTAGCTGGGATTAATAGTAATTACAATTTAGTTATAGAGGGAAAAAAGAGAGTTTTAGGAACACACAAGTTAAAGCAATTAAAGATTGTAACAGAAAATATGCAAAATTAGAGAGAAATAAAAGAGTTAGTTTTTAAAAAGGTAAATTAGAGGTCCGTTTCACACTCTCTTTCTCACACTTTGCCAACGCAGTTCACGAAATGAAAACAACCCTCTTCCCACCACCACACATTGCCTTTCACACCCCTCCCTGATCTCTTTGGCCAACCAAGGCTAGTTAGCTATTTGGTTCCACGTTATTGGCATGTTTTGCTTCCTTTCCTTTCACTAATTGCCAATTTCCACAAATTGCTTCAAACACACTATTAACCTTTTTTTTTTTCTCTTGTCGTTGTGATCTTTTTAAGCTTTAGCGGACAACTCAGTGATTTATAGTAAATGTGTTTGTTTTAAATTTACTTGTGAATATGGACGTACTTTAGTTTGTTTGTTACATAGCAATCATCAAATCATAAAATATATATGCATTAAATTTATTATATATAAAAGATGTTTAGAAAGTGGAACATAGGTTGCCGTTCAGTAGAACCCGCCACTGAAAAGAAGCATAGGTGGCGGTTCGACGACAAAACCGTCACACCTAAAGTTTACGTAAGCACGGACCCGCCTTTATGGAATTTTAGTAACCTAATGTTTTATTTATAGGTAGCGCGGTTCATAAGTAAAACCGTCACTGAAGCTAGGTTAAATAACCATGTGACTCGCAAGAGATTGTAGGTGGTGGTTCATTCATAAAAACGCCACATAAAGTCTACTTATCTTCATATCCAGCCCCTGTCACATAAAGAAAAAAAAATTACCCCAAAACTTTTTCTCTCTAATTTTTGACAATTTTGATAGTTTTTCTGGCCAAAGCTACGTTTGTTTGCATCAAAACTTTGTCTATTGCTCAGGAGTCTATCTCTCTACAAGGTGTTCTTTTAGTGTATTTTCATTGTTTTATTAAATGTTTTTAGTTTTGTTTTTAACATATGTCATTTAAATGCTTGAAGAATGGTCATAAGTCTTTTTTTTTGCCTATTCCAAACTCTTAGGCGTTGTATTTCATTTATGTGGCGTCTAGCTGCTTCGACGATTGAGGCTGCCAAACTGGCTTTTCCTGCTTCCTTTTTATAATTCCAGAGCTCTAAAGCGGTATAATTTCTGCTTGACAAGGTAAAAATAAATAAAAAATCTTTTGAACCGTGCTATATTTGCTCGCTGCTATGAGAAATTAAATATTGCATAAGAGTAATGTGTATGTTCATCATGCTAAAACTATGATACTCACAACCATTTCTGTTTAGAATGATTTATATAGTCACGAGCACGAGAAATGTAATTGCACTCATATGTTCTCGTAAAATACTATAAGCTTAGTTAATGAAGAGTACTTGAGAGACCACAATTGATCTCCTTTTTCATGCTAAAACAATATTTAGAAGTTCAATGTCTCATTTGTATAATTCAGTCCTCAACAATTTATTTTTCATTTTCTCGATATATATAAGATCAAAATCTCGTTTTCACTTTGTTGCTAATAAATATGAGAGTAATTCTCAATTTCGTTATTCGATATATGATAAGCCATTGTTTTCACTTTTGAATGCCATGAAGGAGGGCTTATTCTTATTTTTGGCTAATCCAAACTATTCATAAGGGCTTATTTCTAAGGAAAAACAAAAAAACAAAACTATGCAGAAAATGAAAAGAAGAAAAAGAAAGTAAGCCCTTAAAAACAATTTCGAATAGATAAAAAAGAAATTAACCTCCTCATTCACGACATCGATATAGCCAAGACAAAGTTTTATCTCAAATTCTAAAGGATGGAATCAAGAATTTCCTTCATATCTAAAAGCAAGAAAGTGAAATTGAGAATTATCTTCAATATATTGAAAAAGTGAAGATGAAATTTTTGAATAGCTATATATAGGGATATGAAATTTTGATCATCTATATATTGTGTTAGCCTATAAGGTTGCTCGATTGAGGTCTCTTGACTCATATAGTAAAGCTTAGAGATATGAGATCAGTATGAGCACGATTACTTTTGTCGTGTGCGATAATTATGTATCTCGCGCTAAGCATGAAATGGTTTGATTTTTCTATTTTTTAGTGCAACCAAGTATTCACGCGGCACACTATAGAAGTCCTTTGCGCAATAGTACACTCAAGCGTTAGTCAAAAAACTCTTTTATTTATTTATTTAATTTATAAACATTTGGATGGTTACATGATTGTTTTTGCAACAACAAGACAAGCGGCATAAGCTCTTGGAATGGAATGAAAGGCAGAAGAGGAGGTGGAAGATGCGAAGCCATAGTCGAAGGAAGTGCCTCCTTTGACTGAACCTTTTGAATCGTTTCTTGGTGCAGCCTAAACTAAAGCAGAAGTAGAGAATTTTCGGGACTAGGATACAACAAGGAAGTGTTAGTGCCTGACGAAACCTTTTTTGGTGCAACTTTCTTGGTGTGGTGCTGATGAATAAACGTGTAAATTGGCATCCGCTAAAGCTTTATAGTTAACTTCGATCGAGTAATCTTCTTGGCTAATGTATAGAATAGCAGATTTCATATGTAATTATAATTACAATTTTAAAACATTTTGATTGTAATTACAATATATATATGGAAAATTAGCTTTTTATAAATCTTTGCCTTACTTTGATATTAAGATCGATCAAATTAGTGTAACCAATGAAACCACATACAATTGAAATTACGGTACATTCAAATGTTTAGGAAAAAAATGATTGAATTGAGTTTCATGTAAATCTACATTAGTCTTTGGTAAATTTTGTTAATGTAAATGATAAACATTTTAATAGGTTGAATTAAACAAATTTCATGGTAGCAAATTGAAAAACTTCATTTATAATAGTAGTAATTTAAACAATAGTGAGTTGAATCAACAAAAATCCATTATATTAATATTTGTATGTCAAATTAAAGAAAATTCATTAATTTTGATTTAAATATATATACAGACATACTATAATAGTCGGTTAACAATCGATCATAACCTATATTTAATTAGTCGTTCCTTTGTTTTGTATTCTGACTACAAGACTAGGTCTTTATATTCCAAAAAATACAAATGAATTTTCTTCAATTTGACTTACAAATGTTAATAATATGGGTTTTTATTGAATTTTTATTTTATTTTATTTTTGAAAGGGAGGTTTTTTTTTTGACAAGGGAATAATGCATTTCATTAATTAAGTAGCAGTAATATCTGCTGAAAGCCTGAAACACATTGAATGAGCCAAATAGGGTTATTCAACCCAGTCCAATAAATTGGACAAGAAATAGATAGAGCATGACGAGCAATAGTGTGAGCCCAACATTACAAACACGAGGCATAAACTGAAAAGAAATAACATCTAGATCGACACTACACTTCCTAATTAATGGCATCAATAACAAACCAGTCTTCATTTGATGGGCAAGTAGGGGCTTGGATCATTGAGATTTCGCCTTTGGCATCACTAAAAACATGGAGATATGCTTTACTAAAAGCCATCTAGAGTCCCAAAAGAACCGCAAGAAGCCCTGCCTGGGAAATTGAAGAGGCCCCCTCGGCCAACAACCCGCAGCCACCATTACACCCTTAGAATCCCTTAAGATTGCACCTGCTCCAAAGACACCATGCATGGCCGAGCTTGCATCCGTATCTAGCCTCAATGTCCCTAAACCTGGAGGTCTCCATACCAGATAATTCGAAGTAGTAGGTGGATTATTTGGTGTCAAACTCCTACAACGCCTAAACTCTTCCATGAAACTCGGTACAAACTCCAGTTCAGAGCCATTCAACGTCCTTGAAGCTCCATGCACCCATTTGTTTCAGATATTCCAAACCTCCCATACACTCATCATAAAAATTTCAAACTCCTCCTTGATTCAACTCACTATTATTTTATTTGCTACTATTATAATTGTGTTATGTAATGATAATATCTATGGCACTATTAAATGTAGTCTTATATATACTGAATATTTTAAGTATTGATATGAATCATTATAAATTTTGAATCAACTTATTAAACGTTCATTGTACAAATACATTTTTGTCCTTTTTCTTCTACTTCCTCAACCAATCCCAGAGCATTTTAATTCTAAAACTGATATTTACTTCTTCTTCTTTTTTTCCTCTTAATATTTTTCTAATAGCTAGTGTTTTCCTATTATTTTTATGTAACTTATATAATCACAATATAATATTACAATCAATAAAAATCATATTATATATTTTTTATGGAAATAGTTTTGTAAAGATATTTGTTTTCCAAAAATGGGTTAACGGTCAAAGTATGCCACGTATGCTACTTCCTCCAGGCTGGCAAGGTGACTTGGAGCCAAGTCAAGCCAATAAGCTCTCCAGAAAGCTATCTACAAAAGAGAAGGTAGTCAGAGGATCGAGGGAGTTGTTCCCCAACTTCACTTCGATGCTTAAGTCAGATCGAGAAGTGGGAAATCCTTAGAGAGAACAACTTAGTTTAGAGAGTTGTATGTATCTTGAAAAGTAAATTATGAGGAGGTATTTACAGGAGAGGGGTGAACCCAACTCTTCCTATATTCATGGAAAAGATCCTATTTTCATAGGGATGTTGAGTTAATCATCAAAGGGTGCTTTTGTTATTTCTCCCGATATAGATGATTGATTCTTCAAAATAAGGAGTCTTGTAATAACAAGTTAGGCATTTCTTTAATCGATAAAGCAACTTTGACTTTACTCACAGCTTAATCAAAAAGATATAGATCTTAATTTGACTAAGTGTTGTGGAGAACCTTAAGTATGAAGAGAGTCGAGTCTCACCTCGGCACTCTGTAATTCGACTTAACTCAGTATCAACTAAGATAGGCATGGATGTTGAGTGTAGCACTTAGTTGAATCGTATCGACGGTCCTTGAAATGATGCAAGGGTGCCTACAAGGACCTCACCATGTCAGCTTTGGAACATGAGCAAGCGAATGTGCTGGCACACGGATGAGTGGGAATATGCAAAAAGATGGATGCTTATGGGTGAGGCCAAGGATCGAAATGACCGGACTGCATGTGAGCCAGCCCAGGAGATCAAGAGATTTCAGGAAGTCCAAGCTGTGATTTCGTCTAGTATTCACTTCGTCATATATTTAGGCGCTTAAGATGATGGATTCTAAATTTGGAGTCTCTTAAAAGTTATAGATCATTGAATTAGCTTTCCAAGGACACCTAGATCACATTATTTGGAATTTAGAAGAAGAAGTTACGGCCAAAATATTGAGACAAGCGCAAGCGGATAGTTGAGCTCAGTAGTCCTGTGGAGCTGACGAAAGGCATGGAATTCTAGCTCTGTAGATTAGTGATCTGGCCATGATCTCTTCATGAAAGTTGTATATCTATCCCTTAGCTTTCCAGGGATACCAAGATCACTTAATTTGGACTTCGTACGAAGGAGTTACATCCAAAACACTAAGACAAGCACAAAGTCTTAGATCAATCGGGATTCCATCATAAGTGTCTCTTGATTTCTTTTTTGTGAAACTGATAAATCATTAAAAATAATAATCTATCATTTTTCATTTAGAATTTATCTTATCCCAATTTTACTAGGATTTATTATCAAATTCCCATTTTGAACAGGGAATATAAATAATAAAGACTAATTGGCGGCGGTACCTCTTTATTTTTAACCGAAGTTGCAGTTTTCCCCCTCTTCTTTTTTTTTTTTCATCGTTAAACCCCTTGTACTTACGATTTGCTTGCAATCATAACGGAACCAAAGACGGCACC
>WUAT03319230.1:0-17766 GCA_010015005.3 Ulmus americana | reverse complement strand
GGGGTTGGGGGGGGGGGGGAAAGACTGAGGGTGGGAGAGGGTTTGTTGGGTTAGATGCAGGGTTGTGCAAGCATGAATATGTAATTGTCCGTTTATTTGATACTTTTAAAGTTTTTATTAGTATTTTAATTTTTTTTATTTTATTAATTATTTTAATTGGAAAGTCAAAGGGTATTTTTGGTATTTCTAAAAAAATAGGTGAGTTGAGGGTACTAAAACGTTATTTATGCAAACAAGAGACCCTATTTTAATATTTTTCAAAACTTAGATAGTTTTTAAAATTTCGTCAAATTAGAGGGTACTAAAATGTAATTATCCCTATTTATTATTTGATTCTTGATTTTGATTCATAACATTATGCTTTTGTATACACATATATTTTCACAGTACAAGATTTGGCCGGCTATCTATGGTGTTTGTTTTGGTCCACTTGCATAAGAGCGTGTGTTGTAGAGAGTAGAGAATGAGAGGTGAGATTTTTGGTGTTTTCCGATCCAATCCTTTTGTTCTCCGGATTGAAAGAAGAACAGCCGCCAGGGGTAAGGACAATGACAGTCCCATTCTTGTACTGGCTTTCCCGCAAAAAGGCCCGCTTCACGTGGAAACCCTTTGGACTTTGCTGTGGCACCACAAACACACTCGTACTTGTCCTCCAACTAGTTTTTCTTCTTCAGACTCTACCTCTTTCTCTTCGACTCCAAAACATAGATGAAAATATCAATATTTTTTACGATATTATTGTTGATATTTTTGTATTTTAAGTCTACTCATATTAATATCACATATTATATATTTTTCACAAAATATTTTTAAATTTTTTGAAAATATCTCGATATGTCCGTAAAATATCGATATCAGAAAAGCGTAGTTATAATTTTACATAATATCGTAAAAATTTCCACGATATATCGCGAATATTCCCGTAAATATCTAAAATGATTTAAAAGAATTAATGAATTATTTTTAAAATTTTCTTTTGTATATATATATATATTTTAACTTTTGTTAAATTTTAAAATAATATACTATATACAATTTACTTTTAACATAATAGAAATTATAACTATAATTTATAACTAGAGGCATAGTAATAAATGCAATGAGATGATATATCCCTAGGTCACAAACAAAAATAAATCTGGATAGTATGAATGCAATAATGATGTGAAAGATAATGAAAATGATGATAATAACGATGACGACAATAGTGGCAGTGACGATGAAGATAGTGGTGGTGATGATGACGACGACGACGACGACAACGATGATGGAAGAAATAATTTTTTGTTCATTGGAAGAAATACTACTAATTTAAGTTTACCATTAAGTCCCTTTATTAGTGAAACAACGTTCGCTCATTACACACAAGATGAGGACCATCAGTGCAAAAGCGCTAGCCCAAGTATAGGGACTATTAGGAAAGATATTATAAGAGAAATAGAGGAGAAAATCAATAATGTCATCATATGATCAAAACAATCTTTGAATCAACTTTGAATCTATGAGTATATGAACGTACCATACTTACTCATCTAATGAACCAAATTATACTCATTATCTTCGTGCATATAGTTTTGAATCTAGTGACGATCATTCTAGAAGTTTTGGACTCTTCGATTTTTCATTTTCTCGATTTCCACATGAAGTTTATGATTTACAAAATACTAGACCAAGCAATTGGGTGAACACACAATTTTCAATTCATGGACAAAAAGTGAAAAGAAATCAACAAATTTTTATGTGGCATGTTCGAGATTATATTGAAAATTATTCGAACTCTATATCATGAGACCAAGTCTAAACTTAAATGGTATCACAAATATGTTCGAAACCTCATATATCCTCATTTTGGAATTGATATTCTATATCTTGTATTGTATTATATAAAATATTAAATTTTAATGTAAAGTGGTTTATGTTAGAATTTTCTTTTATATATATATATATATATTATATTTATTTTACATGTTATATAGTTAATGTTTTAATATAATTATAAGATAAAAATGTCTCATTCTTTGTTTTAAAATTTCTTGAAGTTTAATTAAAAATTAATATTTTTTAAGTCAAATATTTATATTTTTTTTTGTAAATTTTACGTTAATTTTTATTATTATCGATATTTTTATTAATCTTTTTGTAAAATTAAAATATCAATACTTTTATCGATACTGACATTTTAATCTTGCTCCAAAATAAACACAACTCTTCTCTCTTCCCATATAATACGACATCTTTCAGGATTTCTTTCGTAGATTCCCTCACCTGTCTCTTTCTCTAGTATGCTCTTTCCCTCTTTTTTGTTTTCTTCCTTCTTGATTTACCTCCTCTCACTTTCACCCCACTTCCGTACAAATATTGGACTCTTTCTTCAAAATATTAAAGTTAAATTAGATTATTTTTTAAAAATATATTAAAGAATAAATTTTAAGTTTGAAAGGAGAAAACTAAAAGGTGCTACAATTATTTACCCTCCTCTAAAAGTAGCTTTATTATGGTGTTTGAGACAATTATTCACTCTCGCGCTTATAAGTAGCTTTGTCCATGTGTTTGAGATAATTATTATTTATTACTACCAGGTAACTTCGTTAATGGGTTTGTGACAACTACCCACCCTTGCCAAAAGATAATTTATCACTATATTTCAATAAAAGTAAAAGTATGAATATCGATTTAATGAATTAAAATCAAACAATACTCCACATATCATCAATTAAAGGTTAAAAAAGTGATATTAAAATTTTATTATTATATCTAATCATATCTTCCAAGTCACTACAACAATAATTACTGAAAGCGGCTTCACTTAGTGACAATTTGTAAAACACTGTCGCCTATTGAAATGCGGATTAACGCGGGCGACAGTTCGTAATTAAACTTCCTGTCTAGTTATTGAAATATTTAAAAAAATAATTTTTAACTAAAATCGCTGCTTAAACTTATTTTCGTATCGCATGCATGTCGCGCGTTTTATTAAGAGTTTAGGTGATAGGTTTAATTACAAACTATCGTCTAAACTCAACATTTTTGTTCAAAACTCCACCTTCCCAAGTCATTTCACAACTTGAATTTCTTTTCGTAGAACCGTCCAATCGTCGCCTCCCTTCAAAAAATTCTCAAAACCTTTAATTTCTTTGCGATTTTGACTCAAAAAACTTGAGAATTGCATTACACAACAAGAAAAACATTTTACAGCAACGACACTAATTGTGACGGTAAGGATGTCGTCACTATAAGTCCACCCTAAAGTGACGACATTTAACGTCAATCGTCGCTATAGGGTGCACATATAGCAACGACATTAGATGTTGCTGCTATAGCTCGACTTTTTTCGCGAAAAATGTTTGGCACAAATTATTTTTTTTCCCGGGAACGATATAGCATGTTGTCACTAAAGAGGATCATGTCGTCGCATTATTTCTTATATTTTCAAAGAATTTAAAAAATTATTTTATCACATCGACTATTAGTTAGATTTTTAAACGTGTTTGTATTATATAATTATTTAATATAATTAGTAATTATGACATTTAAGTAACAACTATTAAAATATCATAAAAATAAAATATTAAATATAACAATTATTAGATTTTTATAATATATTAGATTATTATAAGAAGATTTTGTACTATAATTACAATCGCCATTAATTTATGACTCATACGATAGAATTAATTTTATTTTTTATTTTATAAATATATCATTTAATACTATAATCAAGTGGATCTCTTATTCATATGTAATTAATTGAATCGATAAGAAGATTTTATCTCATATACTCTTAGTAAAATAAACTTTATTGTAAATTATATTGCTGAATTTGTTAAATATAGGAATCATTATTAACCGACATGTTAACTTATTTATGTCCAAGAGAAGTGAGTATTAATAATATGTAATTTAAATGGAATAAGAACGGTAATTTTATTTGAGCAGTGACTAAGGTTGTCAACTCATAAAACGGAATGAAAATTATTTTTTAAAGTTTGTGTATAGTAAAATGGAACGAATTATAAAATATAAGATTTATTTAATATTTTTTTTAACTAAAATTATGCTCGTAAATTGTGTTGTATTATAAATTTTAAAATATATTTTTATATGATAAAACACATTTAAATAGTTAATTATAAAATATCATAATAATATGAAATTCATAATATTTTATAATTTAAAACACAAATTAATCATTAATTATAAGTATTTTTTTAAAATTTAAAAATAAAAATAAAAACAAAAACAAATTGATTGAATTTAAAAATTAAAAAATCACAAAAAATGAAATTTAAATCATAAATTTTTGACACCAATAATAGCGCAGTAATGAACTAATTGTTCATATTTGTTTGAAGTACGAAAGTCGAGTTCTTCAATCATGGAAGATTTACTATGAACATATGAAACCGAGGCACATGTATGTTTTTTTGTTGGTAATTGTGTAATTTATATTTTTATTCACAAAACAACAAACCCACAAATTGAAACTGATATTTTTCCTTCATTAAACCAATCACAATTCATATCTCGATTTCATTTTCTTTATATAGCTATATCTACAGGGGGTCTATGTCTGCCCCATATTTCTGCTTGCTGCTGCCTTTAAATTACTTGTTTGTCCTTTCTGTCTTATGTCACATTCATACATCGTGTATATGGACAAAAACACACCATTATTTTTTGGCCACAGTGTAAAAAACAACCACGGGAATAGGAGCTCCCTTGATTATTGAGATATTGATAACTTTGAATATACAACAAAAATAAAAATGAAAAAACATTCATCTTTTTGTTTATTTATTTTATCAAATAAAAATTTATGTTATTTTGAATATAGCATATCTAAATTTTGTGATAGCTTCTTTTACTGTCCCTTATATTATGCTTTTTTTTTTTTTTTTGGATTTGAATATTTTTTCAAAATTATCTACTTTAGCCCCCCTTTTTATTTTAGCACAAATTGGGAGGGGAAAAAAAAATTTATGCAATAATTTTTCATTATTTAATTTTGATTGAAAAATTATCCGAAGATATTCACCTAGAAAAATTTAAACAAAAATATATATATATGAGTGGAAATATGTGAAATTTATTTCATCGATGAAGAAAGTCAAAATGGTTTATCATCCTCATCCCATATTATAGTTACAATGTCTAATAAAGCATCGAGTAAAACTCTCCAATAAAGATTTAAATCTTCCCTTTCAAAAAAAAAATTTTTAAATCTTCTAAAACAAAATTAATATCATCCAAAACTATTACCTCTTTATTAATCAATTTAATCACCCTCACACAATCTGTAAAAATTTAAACGGAAAGATGTTAAATAGAACGAGCAACAATCAAGTCTTTTCATAACGTCATTGCCATTATTTCTGCACCTCCTCGAAAGCTTTAAATAATAAGAAAATAAATATTCTTATATTCATATATTATCAAGATATTAAATTTTGATTAAAAAAAAGTAAATAAATTAACTTATGAACTATTTTATTATTTTTATCTTTTAGATTTTAGTGAAAATTCTCTGATACATATCTGTAAAATAATCTGTATTAAATAATAAGAATTACATTTTAAAACAAGTAAAGATTAGCTCACTAACACTGTTGGATAGCTCCAGGCTGGCTTATAAATTCCATTAGAAACCCAAAACGACAAAAATTATGACGAGATCGAGTTGGAAAAACTACTTTGATTTGAATAATTAAGTCCATAATTACGTGCCAGGATGTCGAACACTCATAGCAGTTTAATTAATTATGCAAAATCTTATTTTCTTCCATTTTCTTGTCGTTTCTTCCAGCAATTTAGCAAAACGACGAAAAACTCCCTACATAACCATGACACCTTCTCAAATCTTTCATCCCCTAGACTATTTTTCAAGTAAAAAAGAAACAAAACATAAAATTAGATATGTATGAGCTAAGTTAGGATTCTTATACGCGATAGGAACCAAGTTTGCCACGTAATTTAAAAGTAATTTAAAAAGAGGTTTGACGTTGTTTGGTTCTCTATTTTTGTTTCTAGTTTTGTTGTTGTTGTTTCTCTCAAAAGATAGGATTTGAGTGCTCGAAAATGACTGAAGTCTTATATGTGCAAGTCGATGCTTTGAAAATGAACCTTGCGGCTCTTATTAGGCAAAACAAAGCATATATGTGCTGGTTTATTTTGTTTGGAGTTATTTTTTAAAATACTAATTAGTTCTGACGTCGCGTATTATTTGTTTAGTTTTGCACATTATTTTTAATTTAAATTTTTTTATTGTTAAACCTCTTTTATATATATATATATTTTTGACATTTGTGATAGTAAAATATATACATAATAATAGAGGATTTAACGATAAAATAATTTAAATATAAAATAATAATTATAGTGACATATGTTTTAATTGGTGAAATTTAATATATTTTAGTGGTTGTATCGATCTTAATTATTGTTTACTTTTTTGGCCATATATTAAGGTGTGGTGCCATGCATGTTTGTGTTTTTGTTTTTTTGTTTTTCTGTTTTTTCTTTTATTTTGAGTTGAGGAAGTACTTGGCGATGTCATGTTTGTGCCAAATTAGTAAAACGACAGTTTTGAAATTGTTTTATTTATTTTTATTTAAATTAATAATAACAGGATCATAGCTACCGTTTATATACGATGCCCGATACTTATCTTCAAATATACAAACAAAACTATAATTGACATTGGAAATAGAATTTCGTCCAAATTTCCAATTTTCACATGGAGTGTTAACTTCAATTTATAAAGACTAAAAAAGTTTGAAGAAATAATAATATACGCAAAATCTTTTTATTTTTTATTTTTAAAAGAAAAATATTCGAGAAGCATGGAACGAAAAAAAAAAAAAGGAAAAAAAGGAAAAAAGAAATAAATACAACAAGCATGAAGCAGCAAGTTGATGCCAGCAAACTTTTTATGACGAATACTGGGGGGACATTACTGGGCTTCATCAGGGCCTATAAAAACAATTACGGGCCATATTCTGCCTTGAGAAAAGCCCACGATTAGCAAACACAAAACTAGAACCTTTGTAATTTATAACCAGAGGAAATTACACCCTATACCCCCTTTTCCTTAACCCATTACATTTGCACACCCTTTTAAAAGTCATTACATCTATACCCATTTTTTATGGTGTAAAATACATTTTTACCCCTCCATATTCAGGGTTATCTATTTTAGTCTCTAAATTTCTTTGTAATTTATCATTTTATAAAGGGATAAAATAGGTAAAAAAGTGGCACATTTGTAATGGATGTAAAACAAGGGTATAAATGTTTTTGATGCCTCATTTTAGGGGCATTCCGGTAGTTCCCCCTTTATACCACATTGCAATCATACCTAGAGTCTTCCCACAAATTATTATTATTATTTTTTTTTGGTAAAGAAGCTTATCATTAAGAAACAAAATAACAGATTATAGAGAAAGTTATTCTACATACGAAAGAGAGGTTCCATCTAGCTATGTTATGAGCTAAAATATTATGGGCTCTAGAGAAAATAAAGCATGCCATATAGGAACTAGATTAAGTTTGTTTAAATAATTATCCAAAATAGAAGAGATGGACCAAACTAAAGAGTAATTCCTAGCATTGATTGATTCCATAACAGTCCTCGAGTCACCCTCAAAAATCACCAACGGCCAACAAGCTTCACAAGCCATGTCAATGGCCATTTCAGCAACCAAACCTTTAGCAATTAATGAGGAGGAAGTGTCCACTCTTCTGCACCAATAGCATCATTATTTCCATCAAGAGCAATGTTGTGCATAACCTGGTTTATCCTAGCAAATCCTTGCACATAAACTGACAACAATACCGAAAAAACCAACACGGAAACTATATGGAAACTGAATAGAAACAACCAAGTAATAATCCAAGAGAATAGATATAATATGCAAGATTTAAAGGAAGAATAAAGAACACAAAGTTTACCCTAGTTCAGCCCAAACCGGCCTATGTCCAGCAATGGTGGTCTTCCATTAGATTTGAATCCGGATTTACAAGTACAAGAATGCTTCTCAAGAGACTACACCTTCTCACAAGCTCACTCACAATTACAAGTTTGCTTCTCACAAGAAATCACCTCTCAAGCACTCTTTCACTTTCTCCTTCTCCCTCAAATCTAATATGAATCGATTTCCTTCTCTTTCTGACCTAAAACATATATAAAGCCCAATGAAAATATAAACAGAGACACACTTAAAACCCAGTTGGTGCGACCTAGCCGGCGGCAAATTCCTTTTTCGCCAGCGGCGAGTTTCTTCTTCGCGATTCTCGCCGCCGGCGAGTGGAAATCTCGCCATGGCGAATTTCTCCCTGGTTTTAGTATGGGAGTTCAAACTCCACCTCACCGGCGGCAAGATTTATTCTCGCCGGCTGCGAACCTGCCTCCCCTGTTTTTACCTCTTCGTTTTGGTGTCCCAAATTTGTACAATATCTCAAACAACTTGAGACATTCTCTCACAAGCAGCATAGGGGGTGTCGGTCCACGAAGGCGCATGAATAGGTTTACTGTCAGGCCAATTCACCAGAAAAGAGAAGTAAGATTTAGAGATCTTACCAAAAAGTTGAGTTGGGTCAGTTCTCGAGCTACCATGTGCAAAATGGAATTTCTGCACTTCCAAAGGAGATCAAACAAAAGAGAGGCAAATAAGAAAATGTTTCTAGCCCCATCACCCACATTTGCAGAGGAGTTGTCTCTAGCTTCCAAGTTCCCAAAGGAACTGAAGGCACTCCAAAGGGGAGTTGCAAGATAGCAACTCAGTCCTAAGGTTCCACGAGGAAGCCATCCAAAAGCGCCTTGAAAAATCACAAAAAAAAAAAAATAGTAAGTGGACAACGTTCTCAGTGTCAGAATTGCATAAGAGGCATAAAACATTCTCGATATGAAAAATAGAGTTAAGTTTCTCCCTTGTAGGGAAGTTGTTAGAGAGGAATTGCCACCAAATAAGTCTATAACGAGGAAGTAACAATTTATGGCCCCAAATTTTCAACCAAGTCTCTTTAGGAATAGCAGCAGACATTGTAAACTAGAGCTTATTGGCCGTAAGGTAGGCCTATCTTGCTGTGAACTTGCCATTGGACATGAGAGTCCATACCCATTGGTATGGTTTTGGCCTGATAGGTAGTTGAATTTGGGATATTAAACCAACATCAGTTGGGTTAAAGTGAGATCTCAGCTTACAAACGTTCCACATGCCTTGATGGAGAAAGAAGTCATTAACTCTACAATTGCTCACCCCCGATTCAGAGATGATTAGAGGTCTAAAATTATCCGCATTAAGGACCCAACGGTTTTTCTAGGGATCAATAAAACAACCATCTCCCACCACATAGCAAGCTCCTTCTCGAATAATATCTCTAAGCGATAAAACAGCCTTCCAGAAACTTGAGTCACCAGCTTGAGGGCATCGAAGAAAGCAATGCTGTGAAGATATCTAGCTCGTAGAGTATCCAAGCAAAGAGACTTGTTGCAAACAAGCAAACTCCAACCCCATTAAGCAAGGAGAGTTTTATTAAAGTCTAGCATCTTTCAAAAACCAAGACCCCCATAAGACTTAGGTTTGCATCAGTCATTCTAGGCTTTAAGATAAAGAGGCTTCCTACCATCATAATAAGAACTCCACCAAAAAGACCTTATGCGAGCGTCCAACTTATAGTAGATAGTAGCTGGGATTTTGATAATTTGCATAGAATAGATAGGCAAGGCGAGTGCAACAGATTTAAAAGCACCAATTTCTTAGCCTTAGAGAGAGTTCTAGCTTTCCAACCCGCAAGTTTAGAGTCTAGTTACTCCGCCAAAAAGAGAAAATCCTTCGTCTTACCAAACCTGAACAACGGCAATCCCAAATAAGCACTTTTAGGATTGATTCTAGCAAATCCCATTATGACAAAAACAAGGCTAGGAACTTGTCTGTCTGCTGAAGAATTAAAAAAGATGTTGGATTTTTTAGAATTAAAATATTGGCAGGATCAGTTACAAAAATCATCCAAACACTCCTTAAAATAAAAAGCTTCATTCACCGAGCACTTTCCTATAAGAAAAACATCATCCGTGAAAAAGAGATGATGAAGAGCTGGAGTATGTCTGTTGAGCCGAAATCCCTTGATCTGACCCTCCTCCACCTTTTTGTTGATTAATCTGGAAAGAACTTCCGTGCATAGAATGAATAGGTAAGGACAAATGGGATCTCCTTGTCTAAAACCCCTCTTAGGCTTGTAACTTTTGAAAGGGGCACCATTTAACATCAGGGTCATCCTCATAGAATAACAGTAAGTTAGAACCCAATGAATCCAATGAAGGTGGAAGCCAAAGGCCCTAAGAACAACCTCAAGAAAATTCTAACTAAGCCTATCATAGGCCTTTTGAAGATCAATTTTGCACCCCATCCAACCTTGTTTTCCACTTCATAGAATAACCTCCTGAATTAGAACTGAGTTATCATGAATCGACCGGCCAGGGACTGATGCATTTTGCGTGGGGAAAATAAGATGAGTGAGAAAGGGCTTGACCCTATTCGCCAGCAACTTGGAGATAACCTTGTAGATCACATTGCACACAACAATTGGCCTGAAATGATTCAAGGTGGTAGGATTTTGGGACTTCGGAACCAACACAATGTTGATAGAATTAATAAAAGGTTGAAGAATTCCCGTAATGAAAAAATCCCGCACGTTTGCCACCATATCCTCACCAACAATATTCCAATAGGACTTGAAAATAGCATTATCTTCTTCCGAAATAGAGGGAGGAATAAGGTGGCCAATATTAATAGTAGGAGAGGGGGGAGCTTCATCATAGATGGACATAAAATGCTGGAGAAAGGCTTAATCAATTTCATCGCAAGAGGAAAGCCATTTCCCATCTTCACCTTTGATACAATCAATCCTGTTGAACTTCCTCCTAGATAGAGTAGTGAGAAAAAAGAACCTGGTGCAACGATCCCCATCCAACTGGCACTTAAATCTGGATTTTTGGAACCATAGAATTTCTTCCATCTTAAGCAGATGATCTAAATGGAGCTGAAGATTCCTATCCTTATCCATGGCTTCATGATCAGTCAGGTTCTATTAGAGAATAGCTAGAGCTGCTCTGGTGGTTTTAATATTAGATTAGATATTGCCAAATTTGCTTTTGTTCCAGTGAGAAAGGGAAAAACGAAAAGCATGGATCCTATCCAAAATCCTTGTAGGAGGGCGAGGATGAGGCCGAGAAAACCAAGCATGATTCACTACCCAAAAGCTTCTCTGGTCTTCAACCCAAGCAGCTTCAAACTGGAACAGTCTTTTGACAAACAAGGGTTGTCCAAAATAACGAAGCACTTGCGGATTATGATAAGAAGTAGTTTGGGGAAGCAACTGGATAGAGGCATTGGTGACAACCTTCACCAATCCTCATTAGCTACTCCCCTATCAATCCGGGAATAAGCCTGGTTTTGACCTTGCCTGCGGTACCAAGTATAATAAAAACTAGAGAAAGGAATTGTAAGCATACCTAGATTGTCCAGAGCCTCTCTTATTCTTCTGGAGCCACTGTGAATCCCCTTATTGCTAGATCGGTAATTGCTAGACCAAATGCCATTGAAATCACCTATGAGGATCCAAGCTCATGGGAATTTGTTAGCCTCATTATGGATAGAGTGCCAGAAAATTCTTTTAGATGAGCTAGTAGTCGGCCCATAAACAGCAGAGAGGAGCCAAAGATGGGTTCTTGGAGTAGAAAAAAAATCATTGAGATCAAGTGCTTGTTGGTAGTGATGGGCTCCATATCAAGACCCTCCCGCCACACACAACACAAAAGCCTTCAGCAAGGCCAATAGGAGGAATATACACATGACTAGGAAAATGTAACTGAGAAAGAATTAGCTACATAGTGAGTTGGTTTGCCTTCGTCTCCATCAAAATCAAAATATCTAGAGAAAACAATCACAACATGGCTCTTAAATTGCGAATTGAAAAGGCTTGCCCAATACCTTTACAATTTCAAGCAAATACTATCATGACTCCTGTGGAGATGGAACTTCGTCATCCTCCACAGGGGAGTTGATTTGATTATCAACATCAATTTGGATTTGAAGGGCAACAACTTGATTCATAATCATAGGATCTGAATTAGATTTGAGAAAACAAAGAATCCTTACTAGAATTGGAAATTTTTTTACCATATGTAACCACAATTTTAGAAGACACATCACGAGCAGGGGCCTTCCACTTCAAAAACCTTGACTTTGGCACAATGTATTGCACCAGACCAAAAGGCAATGATGTCGGCACACTATTATTACTTTCATCAATGATATTACCGGTCTCAACCAGTAGCCCACTAGCCATAGACTGATTGGATTTGGAATCTTCAAGATTCAACTTCCTCTTTTTTGGGGTAATAAGGTTCAAAGGTACAGATTCAAGATTGGAAGGGTGGGGGACTAGATAAGAATGAGACTAAGCAAGAAGATGGGAAGGGGATGATATTTGAGGATTGGGCTGGGCTAAGAGGTGGGCCTAGGTCGAAAGGTTACCCAGGTCGATATGGGCTTGGGCTTAAACTAAAGGCTCTTCAAAAAAAGCAGCATCGGAGTTGAAAGACAAGCACTGAAGGGCCAATAATTGCTTTCTAGTAGGCTGGATTGAGGGGGTCCTCTTTAGCATCCTAGGCCACCAAGAGGGCCTTAAGAAAAAAAAGCTAAAAGCCTTTGGGCCTAGCTCAAATAAGGAAACTTGGTCATCTGTAGAAATTTTAAGTCCCGCCTTAACCGAGATTTGTCCATGAGGAAAGCTATGAAGCTTAGGAATATTAGGAATTGATGTAGAGAAAGTTGGTTTTGCATTGCTTGAAGGATCATTTTTAGAGCCAATATAGGCATGCTTCCAGTATGCATAATTGGCAACCTATAGTAAAAAAGGAGTTTGAATTGTTACCCAAAAAGGAGGTAGTGTCTGCAATTCTTGCATCGATAGCTGGCACTGTACCATCACTGATTTGACCGGTTGCAACATTGCCCAAATCACCAGAACCACTTTCAACTGCAGTCGGAAAATCAGACATCTCAGGAATACTAGTTTCCAGTGCCTTAGTTGTACGTCTGGCATCCTTTTCTTCTTTGATTGCCGGTCCATGAAAATAATCTTGAATCTTAGACTCAGCTCTGAGCTATGGTCCAAACAACTGAACCACTGATCCACTGAGTGCTATAACTTAGTATTATGAGCCTCAAAGCAGCTCTCACAATCATGACCAAGGCGGCCACATTGGAAACATAAGTCTTGTATCTTCTCAAACTTGATCTGCATCCATATAGGATGATAAGATTTCATAGGCAGATAAAAGCCAAGGAACATGGGCCTTGTCACATTGATATTGACTTAAGCTTTGACAAACGGTTTCCATTTGTTTGCTCATTAATTTCAACCTCAAAACATAACCAACTTTCTCTCACATCTTTCATATATACTCTTTTGACATAAATGCTGGGGGAATGCCATGGATCTGAGCCCAAATGGGAGTTGTATTAAATGACATACTCCATAAAGGGATATTTGGATCCCATTCTTTAACCACCATAATATCTTTATGGACGATCCAAGGTCCCCGATCAAGGAATTTTTTGCGATGTTCTTTTGAGTGAAACATAAACTGAAATGTGTTATGTTTCGATTTGTCAACTTCCTCAATAGACCACGGAGCTTTGGAAGGCCATACCTTATCAAGAACTCTTAACACCGAGTGTTTTAGAGTAGTATTTTTGAGAAATCATACGGCCAACAGTCATGGATGATAATGGTCACTCGCGTGGGGCACCAATGGCCTCAAGAGAAATACAAAGGTCACCGATGGATAGGTGACTTGGAGGGTGGAGAGGCGGGGGTACATTGGCTGGTGTAAGAGATGGTGGCGGGAAAGGGGGAAGGGGACCAATATTGGAGGAGCCATCTTTGTTGTTAGGCTCAGACATGGCAGGAGGAGCAATGTTACAATACGGAACGTAAGGTTTCACAGGGAAGCTAGGAGAACACACTCAAAAGTAATGAAAATCACCGGACAGTCACCAAAAAGTTTGACAGAAACACTCTCATCCTAAGGAGAGAAAAAGAACTGATGGCAATCTTATTGCTTAAAATTTCTCTGTTTGCAAATTAAATGAAAACAACACAATATGTAAGTACATAATTTATCTTTTTTTCCCCTAAATCCTAAAAATTTATCCTTCTTCCAAGCCAGTAGAAAGCTCCATCATTTGTCACAGAAAAATTATCATAAATATCATACTATAAGATGTCATAATCCAATTCTTTCCAGGTATTAGTACTCCGGGAATGGAGACCACATGAATGGAAGATTGTGATTCTTCAGACATGTCAGACGCGTCTGTCGTTATCACTCTTCATTTGTAAAAGATAAGGAGACTGAATTGTTTAACAAATATAAAAACGATAATAACCTTATAAAAAATTATAAGGATTGAAATATTATAGATTTAATATAGGGAAAATTACGTACAAGTACCCTGAAGTAGTCGAAATGTTTGATTTGGACTCTCACTTTTGGAGGGATTCAGCTAGGTATCCCAAAATTTTATTTAATTTCGTCCAGCTGCCCTTTACTGTTCAATATTTTAAAAACTGACAATTCTACCATTCAACTTTAAATTAAATATATTTTTAAAAATAAAAATTATTTTAAAAAGCATAAAACTAGTAAAAAAAAAAAAAACATATAAAAACATATACCCTTTAATCACTTCATATTCCCCATATCCCAAACATGTGAAGAACCTCCATTGTTGGCCCACTTCCTCCAAGCTCCATTGCCACCAACCCACCTCCGACGACCACCTGAAACTCTTTTTTTCTCATCTCCATACGCTTCTTAAATGATAAGATAACTTTGAGAAACATATAGGTTTTAAAATGCCCAAACCTTCCCACTTCGTAATGCCCACCTCAGTTTTTGATGACTGAAAGAAAAAAAAAAAGTATTTAGCTAAAAACCCAAGCACAAACAATAATATGTTTACTTTCTAATTTCTTAGCAATCAAACAAGCCATTACCGCAGAAATTGAAAAAAAAAATCCAAAATAATAACCAGTGGCAAACCCAGGAATCAAATTTAGAGGGGGCATATTGTAAGAAATTTTTTGAAGGGGGCAAAATGCATAGATTTTAAAATTTAAGAGTAAAAATACCCAAAAAAATTAAAAAATTTAAATGTAAAAATTTTTTTAAAAAAATTGAGGGGGGGCATTTGGAGATAATTGGGCTCACTATACACATTTTGGGCCACCCTTTGAAATATCCCGGTCCAATTGTTTTTTTTCTTCGTTTTTTAACACTTTTCATCTCCCTCACTTAGCGTTTTACCCCTCTTTTTGTTTGTTTCTTCTTCAAGACCGTTCCTTTTTCCCCGTTCAGTTACTTCACTTCCCTGGAAGCTTGTCAGCCTAACCTTCGCCGCCGTCCATCAAGTTTCGTCACCGTCTATCAGTCTTCGCCGCCACCCATTAAGCTTCTCTGCCGTCCATCAATCTTCTCCACCTTCCATCAAGCTTTGCCGTTGTCCATCAATCTTTGACGCCATTGATATAGTGTCGTCATCCATTTAAGCTTCTCCATTATCCATCAATCTTCGCCACCTTCCATCTAGCTTTGCCGCCGTCCATCAATCTTCGACGCTGCCGATATAGTGTTGCCATCCATTCTACCTCCTTTACCTTCTATTCTTGCCTCCATCGCTTCTACCTTCTCCGTCTCTTGCTTTGATCTTCTCTATTTGTTTTCGATTATTTTGCTTTGTTCATTTATTCATATATATATATATTACATTTCTCTTTGTATTTTTTTCCCTTTTGCTATAATCATTTTCATGTTTTCTTGATTAGGGTTTTTTTTTTGTGTGCACTTTTTCCCTTTAGATTCTTTTTTCTTTTTCCTTTTTTTTGATTTTTTCCTTTATTTTCTAATTGTGTAACTAGTTCAATCCACAACCAAATTTATCGATTGCCTTTGTTGCCATTTTTAATCTACCTAGCTTTTATGTTTTGGTTGCCATTTTTGTTATTTTTGTTCTTTGATTTAGTTATCGTCACATGTTTGCCTTTTACATTTTTAGTTGCCATTTGGTTATCTTTGGTTTTTGCTTTAGATGTCTTCACAGGTTTAGATGACTTCTCACATCTTATACCTGTTTTTTATTAAATTTGTAGAACAGAGCAACCTTTTCTGAAGCTCTTTGCCGAGTTGAACACTTAATAGTGAGAAATTCTAAACTGGAGTAGCTTCACGGTTTGTGCTTCTTTTTGCATACAAGGCTTCCTATCCAAAGTTTTCAAGTGATCCACCATGTTGAAGCATAGAGTTTGCTTAATAAATAGTATTAAAAAAAAAAGGTAATAAAAACTATCTTGGTTGAGTTAGCATATTAGATTATTTAGTGATTGGTGGTTCAAGTGGGTAGAGGTTTCAAGATGGTTCATGTCCATTTGTTTTTTCTCTTTGTTCTTTTTCATCTAGTGCTTCTTTACCCTGCTCAAGAAAAACAATACCACCAGGGCTATCCTTCATTCCAGAGTTGATATTCTCATAATATTAGCTTCCCCTTTCGCAATCAGTCAATTCTTGAATGTGGGTTATACCCAATGGATTGTATAGGACAAATTCATAAGGTCCAATTGAAAGAAAGAGGGTGACAAACTATAAGTTGTCCTATTAGCAGTTTTAATTAGTTTTATGTTTCTTTTTGGGTGCAAGATCTATTTATATATACTTTTTTTCTTCTCCCTGAAAATGCAACCATTTCAACCAAAACCCAATGTCTTGGTCAACTTTTAGGAATTACCATCAATTTATTGTGGCTACCTATTCAATCAAACTTTGTGTATCTTCTTGAGAGGGGTAAAATGATAACTTAATGTTTGTTTTGGTAAAATATAGTCTAAATATTTGGTAATATAGTCTGAATAAGAACTATAAAACAATTATCATCTTAATTTCTTAATGTTTGTTTTTGTAATATAGTCTGAATATTCAACAATAATAACTTGACATATTAATCTTAAAATGACTTATCTATGATTGTTTTACTTTGTCAAAGATCCTTTAGACATCTTTTAGTAACTAAGGAAGTCATTACTATACACTTCAATGCTCAATTGGGTCTCGGTACTTTTTATAGATTAAGTTTTAGTGACAAGCATTTTTTTTTGTACAATTATTCCTCTTCTTTCATAATGTTTAGACCTTTTGTATGGTTACTTCTTTAAAAGAAAGGAGAAGAACACACACACACGATGACTCTATCATATTTCTAATATGCCTTAATGTTCACTTTTGAGGACATATGTTGCTACAATTCGATTTTGCTAGCAAGTTTTTCGATCTGGTACATGAAAACTGCTCTATGTCTAAATTAATGTATTACTGATGATGTTTAGCAGTTTGCAACTTTGCATTTTGCTCTTATCTTTAATTTGATAATGGGCATTGCTAAGAAATTAAGGATGATTTGATGTGAGTTACTATTGATGTAGTTTCTCTATAATTGATTTTCATTTTTGTGAAATCCTAGAAAAGCTCATCTATTATGAACGCCGACAACGTTAATTTCATTATGAAATTTATGTGTAATATTATAATAGTTTATTAAGGAATTAAATTCGTTTTCAAGTTATTCAAGTAACAAATTTAGAAACAAGAAAAACTGTTATAGAATTGTATTTTAATTGCGTAATTAAAACAAGAACTTATGTTATAAGAAT
>WUAT03319119.1:0-10703 GCA_010015005.3 Ulmus americana | reverse complement strand
ACTCATGATGCTACATACAATAAATTAAACTGGATCAACTACCTCTTGTAGTCCGGATCGCGCCTAGAAAAGCCCCAAGCTACCAAACCGATGTATGTGTGGGCACAACTCTAATGTTTCTACAAGACTGACCACAAATAATTCCCAGATTAAAAAAAAAAAAAAAACTCTCTTGATCACAGTAGTCAGATGTAAACTACAGTTATCTCTATTTTTTATCTGTCTCACTTGGCTATAAGAGATATCATATCTTCTGAGTATATAAAAATATTCCAATTAGTTATATTTTTATTGATGGCTAAAATTCTTTTTTCCTCAGATAACACGTAACAAGTTTTTCTTATTTAATTAAATAAATTCATAAAGAAAAATGCCTAATTAAATAAACTTATTTAATATCCAAGATAATATCTTTTAAATTAATATCTCATTAAAATATCTAAAATATTATATTTGAATTAAATATCTCTCAACAAGATCCATAATTCAAATATATAATTATATTAAAAAAAATATCTATATTAAAAATATAATAACCATTTAATATAAATCAGAAAATCAAGAAAAAAAATTTAAGTTCGTAACTGGATTTACATACATTCCGGCAGCCGCAACTTGCCAAAAATTAATCTTTTGAGCAACAGTTCATTTGGTCGACCAATTGACCTATGCGGTTGACCGGTTGACCTAGAACTACAATTCTAAGTGTTTAGTTTTGGGTATTTTGAGCTAGCAAAGGGACTCACTGGTCGTACATAATCAAGCTCCAATAATTATAGATAAATTAACTCCAATCCAATTTTCTAATCGATTATTAATTTCAGAATTACTCCACTAAAAACTTGAAGTTACACTCTTGATTATATACCACAATAACGAAAGATCTATAACCTTTTATCCACGATAAATCATTCATGTATCATCCCCATGTGTTATCCGTATCGACTCGTGGTGTAGTCCGTTTAATATCATTGATTATTCTATCTTAAGTTCAATCATTCTATAACGGAAAATGCCATGTTTACAAAAACAAAATATTATTTGAACAACACATGCTCAAATGACCGAGATCTCTTTTGCTTTCCATTAACCCGAACAATTCCTTAACATGATAACCTTAACTCTAAGTAGAGCCATAGATTCTATATCTATGAATCACTTTGTATCATTTATAAGTCATGCCTCCAACATAGATGAATTATTAGCCTACTATTGTAGAGGCTTCATCCTTAGCATATCAAAAGATATAAGTCACAAACGCAAAGATGTGAATTCATTTCAGGATAAAGACGAAGTACATGCTTGATTATTAAAGCGAATTAATTAGATCAAATGGATTTATAAAATCAATTCTGCATTCGGCCCTAGCCCAATGTACATCCACTACTAGGCTATACATTAATGTATCTATCTAAGAGTATAACTTCGACTACCAAGATAAGATATCTCCCAAACAATTTCATAATAATCTTAAGATGAATAAAGTATCCAACTTTATTCCATTGATTGCGGACCGTCTATTTAAACTATATCCTTGACATTGTATCGTTTCACATATGAACCCCCTATATGTCCAATTCAAGTATTATATAATATAGTTTAGGACATCTAGTTTACTTGCATATATTCAATAAATGAATATAAATAGAACACAATTTAATAACATAAAATAGAATTTCTTTATTACTTAATCAAAATGTTGTTAATACATTAAATGTATTTTACCCTAGGACATAGATTCTAACATGTCATACATTGCAGCAAATGTGGTCAATTGAGGCATAACACCAGAACATGTAAAAACCAAAAAGCACTAAGGGACACCTTCTACAGCTCAAGAACATGCTAGAAATAAACAATCTAAAGCATAAATGGGTGGAATTGAATCATCTGAAGCTCAAACATCCACTGGTTAAGTGTTTGAAACATTTTGAACATGTTATTTTGATGATGTATGTAGTACTTTGGTTGAACAGGTTTACTTATCAAAAAATTTGCGTTGGTTGAATACATTACTAATCCAACAATTTATGTTGGTTTTCTTTTGTGTTGGTTGAACATGTTCACTTATAAATAAAAAAATGTTGGCTTCCTTTTGTCTTGGTTGAACATGTTCACTTTGCAAATGGTGAGTGACCATGTTGCAATTAACCAAGGACCAAGTTGCAAAAAGAAGCTATTTTCCCCCAAAGGTGCCAATACAAGTTGAGGTTGACTTTGTTTTGTCCCCCATTACTTGCTAATCAACCAATAGGAAATGAGATTAATTTTTAATCATACTTAAACTCCCCTATAAATAGATGAGAAGTGAGAGTTGAGAACCTTGCTTCTGTATCACTCTTAACACACTTCCCCACTCTCTCTTTTTCTCTCTTAGCAAGCCAAGAATAGCCCTTGTTCTTGCTTCCATAGCCCAACTTCTTCAAGGATTTCAAATCCAAATCTCAAGCCCAGTTTAGGTAAGCAATTGAATTCATTTAATCCTTGATAATCTAAGTTTAGGGTTGATTCTCATATAGTTTTAATGGAAATGTTTTAGGAAATTCCTTTAGCCAGCAAGGAGGAGATTAGAAAGAGCTCAAGTCTAACAAATTTCAACAAGGCTCCTATGTACAAATATATGATCTAAGGACTGGAAAAAGTGTTTTCATATGTTAATTGATGTTTGTAAAAAGATTATAAGGTTGCATGCAAGAATTGAATGTGTAAGTTAAGATTTTGAAATGCATATCTCGATTTTGGACAGCTCCAGTATCCTATTCTTCATGCGATAGTTAAGGGACTTATTGACCTTTGATTTTAACTCATGAAAGCTTGTTGGACAGCTTAAGAAGTCTAGTTTTATGCGTCAAAATCTAAGAACTAATGACTAAGTGGATTTTGTAACATGCAAGCTTTTGGAAATTAAATTCAAGGTTTTAATTGAATAAAAAAATAATCCATGAAATTTTTGGAGTTCAATTTAAAAATTTAACAATTTACCCAAAGAAATTGTGTAATCTGGAAAGTTTGTTTAAACTGGGGGTTTTAAGTCTCTGTTTTGACTAAATTTGTAAAGCTAATGAATTAGTAATCAATTGATCTTTTTGTAATGGATACTAGGGTAACATAGTTAAATTTTAGAACTAGTTTTAATAAAATTGGTCTTAAATTAAGTAAGATACAAAGTTTTGAAATTTAAGTAATTAAAGTGAAAAGACTAAAAAGCTAAGGATTAATGTTGTATTCGAAAACAGGTCTTAGGGGTTGAGTTTTTAATTGAAATTTTTATGAAATATTCCTTAGGATCTTAGGAAGGTTTTAAAAGTAGTTTCATGGGATTCAAATTTAAATTATTTTTATAGTTATGAATAAAATTAGTGTCAGAGGTCCTGTAAGAAAGTTTTTAATAAAAATATATTTTGAATGGGTTTAATTGTTTTAAAAATAAAATTGTGTTAAAGTAAGAATGTAATCAGAGACTAAGTTTTAAATTGGCTTTTAAGTCATTAACATATGAATAATTTAAATATTATCTTTAAAGCAAGAGTTTCCAATGAAATTAGGTTTTCGAAGGGATTTTAATGAGGTTGAGCAAAGTGATTAGAGGCAATGTTTTAATTGCTATTTAAGTTATGTTTGAAAAGTCATTCCCGAACTATTATTCAAAGAATAGATTTTAATAATTAAATTCCTTATGTGTTTAGGTTAAGTGTCGTAAAGTGAAAGACCTAAACGGAGCACAACAAATAGGTAAATACATACCTCACTTATAACATGGAACAAAATCCATTTTTCAAATGTAGTTGTGCAATATTTTTAATTTGTGTAATACAATGTTGTACTACTAAGTGTTATGTGAAAAAGATTGTATGATTGAGGTGCTGTACTTGAATTATAAGAAATTTTAATGATATTATATATGTATTATGTGCATTGTAATAAGTTTGATCTGGCATGTCTGAATATTGATGTAAAATTGTTATGTGCACAATGTGAGCCTAAAGAGGCATGATTTACACTGTAATATAGATGCATCCAATAATAGATACCTCTGAAAGGAGTTTCATATATAAGTCTACAATGTAAAAGGAGTGCATAAACTATAAATTATAAGAGGACTGGAAGGTCAAACAGGACTAGATGTTCAAAAGTAAAAGATAAATTGTAATAGAACAACTAAGTAGTATCGTACCCACATTGCTCAATGCTAGATGGAAATTTACTAGTCTTAGATGAGACCAATCACTAATACCTCATTACTTGATGGTAAAATGAATGTGATGGGTGCTGGACTAGAGTTGGACCTCATCACCTCCTCTGACACACTTTGTTACCTGCACATCAGGTATATAACAAAGCTCGAGTCAATAGAAATTGAGAATACTGAATAGAGTCTAAAATCAATGAAAATTGAAAGGAACATAAGTCTGCATCGTAGGAAGAAACATTATGCATACATTACGTGATATATGTTGATTATTTGATTGATGCCATGATTTGACTGTGTAATTGATAATATGTGCATATTGAATATATTGCACCTTTTTGTGAGATATGTCTTTACTTGCTGAGCTTCAGCTCATGACTTATATTCATTTGTAGGTAACCATGGCGTGTATAGTAAAATGCTATTATGGGATGTCAAGCTAGGCTGGGCCGAGTTGTTCGGAAGGTGGGAATATGGCAAACGCACTACGCTATTACTCTACTTTTTGATTAATTGTAAAATGATTTATTTACGCTTCCTTAAAAGTATTTTGAATTATGTTTTACTTTACTTCTTTTGAGTTGTTTTGAATTATATGCTATATGCACATTTTCCTTTGGACTGTAAATATTCTTTTGGGGCTGTTAACTTATAAGTCTAGCGAGTTTGAGGACTTGCTAGCACCTTTACTTTTTACACAACTATGGTTTTAGAAATGCTTTAGTGATAGCACGATTTTCCTTAGTTTTTTATGAATAACACAAGAGTTTTCCAAACCAAATTCAATTATGTTTAAAAAAAAAATTCACTCTGATTTTCTATAACAAGTCTGATTTTTTAATTAAAATTCTCTAAGAAAAACCAGGTCGTCATAGTTGGTATTAGAGCAGTTTGCGTGCCACCCACTTCTAAAAGCTACGCAACAAAGCTTTGACAACTCAAGTAAGTTTATTTTACGATTTAGTTATTAATAGTAATGTAGACACGAACTCTTGTATAGATAAGAGACAAGTTATGGCTTAGAATAAAGGAAAAAGTCAGCTGATAACGAAGACAACATAGAATCTCTAATTGAGGACTTCAACATAGTTTGAAATTGCAAACCACACATTGATGATTCAAGACCTTCGTCAAAAAGTGGAGTATTTGAAATGAGGAAAAGAGAAACGTGACGAAGCCTGAAGGTTTAAATACATAAAGTATTGCGGCCCTACGATGAAGCCTTCTCATGAGGGAAAAGCATGTAAGATGTGGAATATGATATGGTCAAATGTCACTTGCAAAATAAAAGATAATGGCGGATCACCAACCATCGAGACTAAAATTTTCGACAAAGAAATCTGTGTGGAGTTTAGCCTAATCCCAATCGATGAAGGATCATCAAAAGAAGCTAGAGCCAAGAAGATGAAGAAAGTAGCTGATGAAGCTTGGAGATTTGCGGATGAACACACTATGGAAGATGTATGTACTGTACAAACAAGTGCTACAAATGTGGGATAGTAGGTCATTTCACCCGAAACTATAATAACAAGTCAAGATTGAGTAACAAACCAGTCACAAGTAACTATGGAGATGTCAACTAAGTTATACATAATTGCTTTAAAGTAAAATAGAGTGTGTAGTAAGGATTGTTGAGAATTTCTCATCGTTTTCTTTTGTAAAGACAAGCATTAGTATGTTAAAGCGCGTATTTTAAGTGATGAATTATACTAACTTTAGTTACTAACAATGAGATTATGACAATAGGTTTTCTTTATGTCATAATTATAATACTAGACTAGCTATAATGGTACGGGGACAAGGTTATGAAGAAGAAAAACTTGTGGAGAATCAAAATATTAATTTGGAAGTGGCTTTAGCTAATATGTAGCAGAAACTAGAAGAACTGGCAACTACGATCCAACAACATGCAACTACAAGATTGAATTTATAGCAACAACAAGGCAGATTGAATAATCAGGGTAACGGAAAACCCAAAATTGATGGACACAGCAGAGGAGAACTCGAATAGAGAGTTGAACCACAACTGGATTTAGTTCAATAGGAACCGTTGTATGTACGATTTTGTAAGATAAAGCCAATAGTGTTCAAAGGATCCCCTAACCCACTAGATGCCAAAGAATGGTTGTCATCAATCCAACTAATAGTGGATTTTATGGAATTGAATGATCGTGAAAAAGTCTTAAATGCATCTTACATGCTTAAGATAGAGGCCATTGGTGGGAAATAGTTAAGGCTAAGAGGAATGTGTAAACCATGAACTAGAGAGATTTTGTGGAGGAATTTAACTGGAAATTCTATAACCCTATTGCAATGAGTGCTCAACAAATAGAATTTATGATGTACAACAAGGAGATATGACCATGGCTACAGTAGTTAGAAAGTTCGAACAACTTGCTAGGTTATGCCCATATTTTGTGCCTACTGAAAAGCGAAGGACCAAGCGAATGTAGGAGATGTTCAGATCGGATATTGCTTCGGCAATCAAAAGCGGTGGAAATGAACCAATTGTTGGAAATATAGTAATAATACTCGTAGCGGAAGAGGAAATTTTAAAAATTATTAAAAAAAAAATCAGAATCCAATCTCATGATACTAGATACAATAAATTAACTCATGATCAATTACCTCTTGTAGCGTGTATTGCATTCTAGAAGCACTTCAACCAACTGGTCTTCTTTTCTATTCTTAAGCCACCAAACCAATGTGCATGTGGGCATACCTTTGATGAATTCTACAAGGCTCTCCACAAGCAATTGTTAGATCAAAAACTCTCTAGATCTAGTAGATCAATGCGAACTACGAAATCTCTACTTTTTTTCTTTGCCTCACTTGTTTCCTCTCATATTAAATTCTCTTAATTGAATTAAATCAATATATCTCAAATAGATATATTATATAGGAAACCTACTCTTAGATTAAATGTAATAAATTTTTCCTATATAATTAAATATATCCAGTAAGGAAAATATCTAATTACATAAACTTATTTAATCTAAGATAATATCTTATCAATATCTCATAATAATATCCATAATTCAAATACAAATAATTTGAATTAAACTTATTAAAATATTTAATATATTATATTTGAATAAAATATCTCTCAATGTAGACAGTCAAAATTCTATAATTGAATTTATTATGCTTGAGGCCACTAGTAACCTGTTTGACCTGTTAGACATAGAAAGTAGATGTGAGCATGAAGTCATTGACACCAAAGGGATGCCAGCCAAAGGAACTCCAACGGTCAAGTTAGCTTACGAAATAGAGGATAAGATCCAAGATAATATGTAAAGTGTGATAGTGTTACTGTGATCGGGAGGCTTAAGCATGGTGGAAGACCGTAGGATCGCTGGAGCGTGGTGGTATGGTGGAGGTAGAGTGACCAAAGCAGGGCTTTGCAGGGTGCGACATGAGGCCCAGAACGTAGCCTTACGGCGGCCAGAGATAGACAGAGTGGTGGTGATCGAAATGTGAAAGCTATAGAGAGATTGAGAATGCCAATGCTCGAATGATGGAAGAGATCAGATGCCAACCGATGCTAGATGAAGTGGTTCATCCAGGTACTTATAGTGGAGATGGGGATGTGACTATTGGCTCTACACTTCTTTAGCACGGTCAATTATTCCTATTAATGAGTTCGGGAGTTATGCTCATTGATGGGGCTGATGATGGCTTTTCAGCTGGTGTACTACAACAGTTACATCCTTGGCAATAATGGAGCATTATGGGCCATTAAGTTGGTATTAACACAATCATAACCCCAGTGTTACATCCATTTGCTAGCTAGGTGACCTAGTTTGTGGGCTAACCCGACCCATAGGGTGGCCTGTGTCGTAGAGCGACTTGACCCGTAGAGTAACTGACCTATGGAGCAGGGTGTTTCGTAGAATGGGTCGGCCCGTAGAGTGGGCCAACTAGTAGAATTGGAGACCTTAGATGGTGAGCCCATGAAATGGGCTTGTAGTGGTGCCATGTGTGGTTGGACCATGGCTTGGAACCATATAGGCCAAGGAAAATAGCCAATTGCAATACTGACCACGGCGTAGAGCCAGATGGGCTGAAGTGTAAAACCAAAATTCATGGGTTGTATTGTGGAGCCCACTATTGCTAGGCTGCGGCATAGAACCACCATAGGCAGGCTTTGACGTTGAACCCATGTGGGTGGGCCGTGACATAGAACCCACTAGAAAAATGATGTGGTGTAGAGCCAGCTGACTTTTCGAGGGGTAAAAAGGTCAATATGGATTTTTCCTATACACTTAACAAGATCCATAATTCAAGTGCAAATTATTTGGACTAATTATCTCATAAAAATATTCTCAATCAAATATATAATTATATTAAAAATATAAATAATTATTTAATATAACATAGAAAATCAAGTTAAAAAGTTGAAATTCGGAATTTTTGTTTGCGTACGTCTAGGCGCCCAAAACTCATCTGAGAGCAATTCTTGCAGCCATAGTTCATCCAGTCGACTGGTTAACCTAGAACTACCACTCTAAGTATTAGTTTAGGGTTATTCGAGCTAGTAAAGGGACTTGCTAGATTTACATAATCAAGCTCCAATAATCATTGATAAATTAACTCTAGGTTAATTTTCTAATTATTAACTTTGGAATTACTCCACTAAAAACTTGAAATTGCACCCTTGATTATATACCATAATTACGAAAAAACTATAATCTTTTGTCCACGATTAATCAATCATGTATCATCATCATGTGTTATCCACATCGACTCGAGATCTAATCCATTTAATCTCATATATCACTTTTATCTTAATTTCAATGAAAAGTCCTTTTTTTACAAAAATAGAATATCATTTTAATAACACATGCTCAAATGACTGAGTTCATTTGCTTTCCATTAGCTTGAACAATTCCTTAAGAGGATAACCTTAACTCTAAGTAGATTCATGGATTCCATATCTATGAATCATGCTTTATCATTTACAAGTCATGCCTTGAACATACATAAATGGTTAACCTACTATCATAGAGGTGGCATCCTTGGTATATCAAAAGACACAAGTCACAAACATAAAAACACAATTACATTTTAAGATTAAGATGTAATACATGTTTATGATTATTAAAGTGAATTGATTAGATCAAACAGATATACTAACTCAATTTCACTTTAGGCCCTGGCCCAATGTACATCCACCACTAGAATATACACCAATAAATCTATCTAAGAGTTTAACTTCAATAGAAAAGATAAGCTATCTCCTCAACAGGATATAGATTCATAACAATCGTAACATGAATAAAGTGTTCGACTTTATTCCATCCATTGCAGAATATGTATTTAAACTATATCCTTCACATTAGATCTTTCTACATATGAACCCCTCATATATCCAATTCAAGGTTTGTATAATATATTTTAAGACATTTAGTTTACTTGCATATATTCAACAAATGAACATAAATATGACACATTACTTAATAACCACAAAATAAAATCATTTATTACTTAATCAAAAGGTTGTTAATACATTAAATGTATCTAACCCTATGGTATAGATTTTAACAATCGTCCACTTGCCCTAGGCGAGTAAATGTGGCATATTTTGTATCCCCATGCTTTCGACATTCCTCTTAAAGCTCCTAGCAACCAAAGGCTAGTAAAGGGATCAACAAGGTTGTTCTCCAATGTGATCTTAATAACTGCCACATCTCCATTCTCCACAATGCCCCAAATGATATGATACTTCCTATCAACATGCTTACTATTCTTGTGGTGTCTTGAATCCTTGGTATTTGTGATAGCCATCATATTGTCACAATAAAGTATAATTGACCTATCCATACCCGAGATAACCTCAAGAGCACTAAGGAACTTATGGAGAAATACCGTTTCGTTAGATGCCTCATTGGCGGCTACATATTCGGCCTCTATTGTTGAGTCAGCAATACAAGTTTACTTGATACTACTCCACACAACGATGCCACCACCAAGAGTAAAAACTGACCTATAAGTCAATTTTCTTGAATCCTTATCCGATTGAAAATCAAAATCCATGTACCCAAGAGGCATTAGGTCCTCACCCGAATACACTAGCATATAATCCCTTGTCATCCTACGATTCTTGAGTATATGCTTGACCGCAACCCAATGGTTCGGTCCAGGATGATATTGACTTACTATGCCAACGACATAGCATATGTCTGGTCTTGTGCAAAGCATTGCGTATGTAAGAATTCCTACTGCTGAAGCATAAGGAACCTTCTCCTTGTACTCTTTCTCCTTTGATGCTTTTGGACAGTCATCCAATGAAAGTGTAATTAAAATTCTAGAAGGTTGCCCTCTTTTCTTGGAATCTTGCATTGCAAATTTCTTAAGTACTTTGTCTATGTATGAAGATTGGGATAAAACTATCATTTTGTTCTTCCGATCTCTATATAGTTGGATACCTAGAACAAAATTAGTTTCACCCAAATCCTTCATGTCAAACTGTTTGGCTAACCAAACTTTGATTAATGTCAACACTCCCTCATCG
>WUAT03319009.1:0-10703 GCA_010015005.3 Ulmus americana | reverse complement strand
TAAGTGAGTTGTTTTCTAGTTTATTTGATTGTTGTTTGAGTGTTCTTTGTGTGAGAGTTGTGAGTTTTATTTCTGGAAAAATTGTAGCATGAAGAAATACGTTGTTTTTCATCTGTATTGTATTTGATGTGTTAATTTGATATGTATTCCAACAAAGTGGTATCAGAGCAAGGAAGTTGTATTCAAATTAGCACTATAGCATATCAAATCGAAGCTCTTGACAAGACGAATCCGACGCCACCAGAATCGCACCAATCGGAGGTCTAACGCGCCACCACACGCCGCCAGAAGATTGTTGCCAGAAAACCAAGCCAACTTGCTGAGTTGAGCCAAGTCAGCCGAGTTGACCGAGCCGTAAGCCTGTTCACCGAGCCGCTTGACTGAGCCATCCAAGCCGAGTTGACCGAGCCGTCAAAGTCATTGACTGTTGACTGTTGACCAAAAGTCAATTTTTTGACCAGGTTCCTTCCAATGTTTTTCGAATTTCCGAATCTATCTGCACAATCGGAATTTCCAAATTCTTCATATATTGAGCGATATGAAAAATGGTGTGGCATCCTTCTAAGTCCCGACACTCGACAATAACAATTACGACAACTGGAGTATCAAGATGAAGGCCCTTCTTGGCACGCATGATGTTTGGGATATCATAGAAAAAGGTTTTAGCAAGCCAGATAACGAAGATGCCCTGACCACAGCCCAAAAGGACAGTTTGAAAGATGTGAGAAAGAGAGACAAGAAAGCTCTCTACTTCATCTATCAAGCATTAGATGATGATGGCTTTGAGAAGAATTCTAGTGTAACTTACGCCAAGCAAGCATGGGAAAAGTTACAAACCTCTTTCAAAGGAGTCAAAAAGGTGAAGAAGGTTCATCTCCAAACATTAAGAGGTGAATTCGAATCCTTGTACATGAAAGCATCCGAGTTTATTTCGGATTATTTCTCAAGAGTAGCAGCTATTTCTAATCAATTGAAAAGAAATGGTGAAAAGTTAGAAGATGTGAGAATAATGGAGAAGATACTCTATTCGTTGGATCCTAAATTTGAGCACATCGTTATGATGATTGAAGAAACCAAAGAGTTGGAAGAGATGACCATTGAAGAACTAAGTGGGTCATTACAAGCATACGAAGAGAAGCATAAGAAAAAGTAAGGGATCACTGAGCAACTCCTCAAGATGCAACTCAAGGAGAAGCATGAAAGCTAAGGCATGATAGAAACCAACGTGGTTGAGGCAGAGGTAGAGGCCGTAAACGAGGTTAGAATTACAACAACAACAATTCCAATAGTAGCTATGAGAAAGGAGAAAGCTCAACAAGAGGCCATGGAAGAGGTAATCTGAACTAGAGGTATGAAAAATCTCAAGTTCAATGCTATAATTGTCAGAAGTTTGGGCATTATGCTTCAAAATGTAGAGCTCCAAACAACTTAGTTAAGGAGAAGACTGACTATGTGGAAGAGAAGACCGATGAGAAAGAAACCCCTCTTCTAGCATGGAAGGATACTAATGGTGGCCAAGAAAATTTCTATTATCTTGACACTGGTGAAAGCAATCACATGTTTGGAAGGAAAGACATGTTCATGGAGCTAGATAAATTAGTAAGTGGAAATGTCTCATTTGGAGATGATTCCAAAGAAGCAGTGAAAGAGAGATTAAGGTAACATTCTTATCCGTTTGAAAGATGGGTGACATCAATTTATTTCCAATGTCTACTATGTCCCCACTATGAAAAGTAACATTTTGAGTCTAGTACAATTGTTAGAGAAATGTTATGATATTTGTATGAAGGATTATAATCTTTCTATAAAAGATGATAAGAATAACTTCTTTACTAAAGTGCTAATGTCAAATAATAGAATGTTTCTATTCAACATACAAAACGATGTTGCAAAATTTCTAAAATCTTGCTATAGAGATGCATCATGGCTATGGCATCTTCAATTTGGGCATCTCAATTTTGGAGGTTTGGAGTTACTGTCTAAGAAGGAGATGGTGAATGGACTACCTTGCATCAACCATCCTGATCAACTTTGTGAAGGGTGTCTATTCGGGAAGCAATTTAGAAAAAACTTTCCAAAGGAGTCAGACTCAAGAGCCAAGAAGCCACTCGAATTGATCCATACCGATGTGTGCGGTCCGATCAAGCCAAGCTCTCTCGATAACAATAATTATTTCCTTCTCTTTATAGATGATTTTTCAAGAAAAACATGGGTATATTTCTTGAAGCAGAAGTCAGAAGTTTTTGAAATCTTCAAGAAGTTCAAAGCTGTGGAGAAAGAAAGTGGAAGAAATATTAAAGCCATGAGATCTGACCGAGGAGGAGAATTTACTTCCAAGGAGTTTCAAGAGTTATGCGAAGCAAATGGAATTCGTCGACCCTTGACAGTTTCGAGATCCCCCCAGTACAACGACGTAGTAGAAAGAAAGAACCAAGCTATCCTCAATATAGCTCAGAGTATGCTCAAAAGCAAGAAACTGCCCAAGTAGTTTTGGGCGGAAGCAGTAGAGTGTGCAGTCTGCTTGTCGAACCATTCTTCAACAAGAAGTTTTTGGGGAAAGACATTGCAAGAAGCATGGAGTGGAAGAAAGACCGTCATCTCCCACCTAAGAGTCTTTGGAAGTATGACCCATGATCATGTACCGGACGAGAAAAAAACCAAGCTTGATGATAAAAGTGAGAGTTTCATCTTCATCGACTATGACACAAATTTGAAAGGCTACAAGCTGTACAATCCGAGCAATAAGAAGATTGTGATCAGCCGAGATGTGGTATTTGACGAAGAAGGACTATGGGATTTTTGATCTCATATAGATAACTTCAATTTCTCTCCTCAGTTTGAAGATGAGTAGACACCAATAAAGCAACCTAGAGAAGTCCAACAAGAGCCAATGACTCCTCCCACTTCGCCAACATCAACCACTAATGGAGACTCATTACCTTCATCATCTTCAAGTTGGAGTCAATGTGAAAGAATTGTGCCACGTACACGAAGTCTTTGAGATCTCTATGAGGTAACCAAATGACAAGATAATCTTACACTATTTTGTCTATTTGCTGATTGTAAACCAATGAGCTTTTAAGAAGTTGCACAAGAGAAGAAATGGAGAGACGTGATGGACAAAGAAATTAAGGCCATCAAGAAGAACGACACATGAGAACTCATTTCACTTCCCAAAGGGCACAAGGGAATAGGTGTCAAATGGGTGTACAAGTGAAAAATAAATGCTAAGGGAGAGATTGAAAGGCACAAAGCGAGGCTAGTTGCAAAAGGCTACAGTCAAAAAGTTGGAATTGACTACAATGAGGTATTTGCTCTTGTTGCTCCATTGGAGACTATTAGACTAATCATTTCTTTGGCAACTCAAAATAAGTGGAAGATACATCAAATGGATGTAAAGTCTACCTTCCTAAATGGAGTTCTTGAACAGGAAGTCTACATTCATCAACCATCAGGCTACGAATTCAAAAGTCACGAAGATAAGGTGTTGAAGTTGAAGAGAGCTCTCTATGGGCTGAAGCAAGCACCAAGAGCATGGAATAATCGCATTGAAAAGTAATTTCTTGAGAACAACTTCACCAAGTGTCCCTATGAACATTCTCTTTGTAGAGGCTTAAATCTACAATTAAATTTGTTTGGGCACCAGCAATCGGTAAACCAAAAAATAAGAGAAATATGAACATGATAACCTTGACACCAGGGTGGTGTCGGCCAAAGTCACTCTGATGCCCAAGTTAGTCCAGAATTTTGATTAAAGGAGAATAACAAATAAATATAATAAGAATCAATTATGAATCGAATTTACCAAATAAGCTATGAAATAGTGATGATTTTGTCCGGAATAGAGATCAAAGGGATGATCGACATCTGGACGGAGGTGTGAATAGAGGAGATATATGAGGGCAGATAGTAATGGACTAGTGGCGGCGTAGTAGTAGTTGTAGATTTTTCAGATTCAATATTAGATGTAGATTAGTCTTGTAGAAGATAATAAACTTCTTTTTTATAGGACTTATGGGACTTCCCATTGAAGTCCCAGTCGTGGTCCGTTCAATTCTGAAACGGCTCACAAATATCGTTCAAATGGTTGAGCGATTATTGTGTGAGTCATTTGATAATATTTTGACGAGTCGAACTTTATAACTTTCCGTTCGGATGTATTGATTAGATCTGTTCCACTTGTAGATCCGTTCGATTTGTAGAGCTTTTCTTTCGCGAATATCATTTCCATTCAGAAATGTCAGATTAAGCTGAGATGATACAAATAAGTTCCGAGTGGAACGTTTCGCACAGAATTGATAACAATGGGCTTATCTATGGCCCATTTCTATAATGAGAATTTTGACCCTAATAGTTAGCCCCCATGTTTGAACAGAATTAGAAAATGTAATGTATTTCTGTGCGGAGAATTTCCTGAGAGCTTTTGCCTCGAGAAGCGAGAAATGATGACGAACCCTTTATCTAGATGGAACGTTTCTGGACACGCGTTAACCCAAGATAGGAGAGAGGTGAATGGGTTTTAAACCCATTTTTCCACTTTTTCCTTCATTGTTGTTTCATCTTCTTTAGCAAGTTTCTCCTCTTTCTTAGGAAAAAGTCATCCGCATTGCTCGTGTTCATTGTTTGTTGTTCTTTTCTTTGGTGTTACTTCATTTCTAGGTTAGCTATCTTCCTCTTTGATTTTTTTAGCATCAGTTTCTTTGATTGATCTTTTCATTTTTTGAGCTTTAAAGGTTTTGTGGGTTTCTTTTGTTTTGAGTTACTTTCCATGAATAAGGAACCTTGTAGAAAAAAATGTGAAATTTTTTGGAAAAAGGATGTTTAAAATGTAGGAAATCATGTTTTAGGGTTGATGAAAACTAGAGATGAATATTTTTCTAGAGAATTAAAGGTTTTAGAGACAAATGGGTTTTTAGAGAAAAATGGGTTTTTTCTGTGGAAGAAGAGTAGCATAATAATGAAGCTGACCAATTTAGTGTTCGAAGATGTAAAGAATCATGTTTGTTTTGGGGTAAAAAACTAATTTTATGGAAGTAGTCCTTTTTGTTTTTTGAGAAAATGGTGGACTTGGGTTTTGAGTGTTCATCATTTTGGTTAAATAATAAAAAATTCAAAATGAATAAAACAAATGTAAATAAAAAGAAATGTTTGAAAAAGGAGATTGAAAGGTTTTAACTTGGTTTGACTATTCCGTGCGGAATGTTATGCACGAATTCAGTTCTTGTTTAAAAAGATGGAGGAAGAGGGTTTTCGCGAGGAGGATTGGATGGATTTTCCTCAAGAAGAAGGTATAGATGTGATTTCTCCGCCCTGAGTAACGAATATTTCGAGGGCACCGGCTGCTCTTACAGTAAACCTTGAAGATGATGAGGTTGCAATCACTGAGGCAACGCCTCTCAGGTATCCGATTAAAGTGCAGCCAGTCTCGAGCGTGAGCACTTCTCAGCCAACATATTTATTACCATCATCCATTAAATCCAGGATGGTCAGTACGGATTTGGAGAGGATTATAACTATGTTTGGCATTCTAGACGAGTATCAATTAAGGGTGGCTAACCCTAAAGAATGGGTAGATTGGTGATCTCTGGGATTGGTTTGCTTTTATGAAGTCGCGTTCGTGGCTGGATTCAGATTTCTGTTCCCAAGACTGTTTAGGGAATTTTTTGCATATTTTAGAATAAGCCCCAGCCAGTTACTACCGAACGTCTGGAGAACCCTTTTGGCTTTATTAGTTTTGGTGAATAGTTCAGACATGGAGTTTGAACTCGTCGACCTATTGTTCTCATATTTTTTAAAGGAGCACGACTTGGACAAAGGTCGATATACATTGTACATAAGGAAAGGCCATGACCATTTAATTATCGAGCTATCCACTTCAGACAAAGCTTGGAAGAATAACTTTTTCTTCATTTCTGAGAACTGCTTGGAGAATAGAGAAGGAGAACCCCAAATTCTATTCGCATGGCAAAGAGCGGGTAAGGAATTTTATATTTCTTTGGATTGTTATTTTACTGAGACTTATTATTTTTCTTTTGCAGGCCCTGGGGAATTACTGAACTCACCACTTTCTTTCGAATGCACGAAGAAGATAGTGGCTATTGAAAAGAAGCTTCACTCGTACAAGCATCTCCTCACGCCCAATATTGCTTCAGTCAGGGTTGTGGAGAGAGCAAGGTATGCTCTTTGTTGAGTTACTTTTCATTCGGCGAAGTGTATCTTGCATTTTTCTTGAGGGTCTGAATTTATTAATTCCATTATCTAACTCCGAACAACATTTGCTAGAGGTTCTACTCAGCCAACCAGAAAAAATGGTGAGCATGAAAGAAGCCCTTAAAAGAATGGAAGAAAGGGAAAAAAAAAAGGAAGAAGAGAAAGCCTCAAACTACCTTTTCTTCAGCTATTTCTCCTCTTTCTAGTCCGTCCGGACGGGCAGAGAAAGGGAAGGAGTCCAAGCTGAGTATGGGACATCAAAAGGAAAAAAAGGCAAGGAGAGAGCCTATCGATGTGGATGTTGGGCCTATATCTATCAATCTTCCTCCCAAGACTTCATTCTGGAAGAATCCAGATGCATTCGCTCCAGTGTTTCCCAAACTTTTGCTCGAGGAGGACCAAGCTGTTTATGAGCGGCTTAGAGAGATTAGTATTCTAGAGCGTTCAGTTCAAATGGCATTCCAGGTAAGTATTTATATAACAATATGTGGTGTGAAATTTTAGTTTGAAATATCTAACTTTTTATTGTTTCAGAGTGTGTCTTCTTTAAGTTGGGTGAAAGAAAAATGCGAGGCTTCCGCTCAGAAGTTTACTGAGGCTGTTCAAGCACACAATATTCTTTCCGAGAAGTATAATGAGCTGAATTCTTTTGCTGATCTTAAGGACAGTGAGAATGATTACCTTACCAAAAATTTGAAGGAAGTGGAGGCAGCTCTTTTTGCACGAGAGGTAGAGTTCAAAAAGGTGGAGTCCAAGGTTGAATATTTTGAGGATAAGTCCACAAGTATTGAGCTGTTTAACACTGTCAAGGTTCGTGCCGAGATGCTTAAAGAGTATACAGAGCGCATATTTTTTTCTTGGGATACCGAGGTGGCTTGCTCAGCCTGGGAAAAAATGAGGACTCTCCACTCACAATCTGATGAGGAGGGAGATCAGCAGGAGGTCAAACCAATTAATCCGAGCGGAAGTGATCCGAGTGGACCAAGAGATGGAGTGTCTGGGTCCAAGTCTGCGGAGGAAGAGGTAGTGGTGGAGGATGTTGCATAGTGAAGAATTTTTTGTTCCTGTTTGTTTGTCTTCTTTCTTTTCTAGTTTTTGAATATTAGAACAATTTATATTTTGTATTGTAAATGATAACTAATTAGTCCATTCAGACAAATATTTATTTTATGCAAACATTGTTGAGACTTTTAACATGAAACATAATATGATTTACAAAATGCAATGTAAAAAAGGAATGATCTATAAACACAAAGGGATTTTATTTAATTTTTCAAGAATTTAAATCAAAGAATATAGTTCTGAAAGTTTTATTGCTCACCTGAGATGATGTTTTTAAGTGTTGTTACTGATTGTTCGTACAAAAGAAAGATTTAGTTCTGAAACAATTCGTAGACATTGTTTGTGAAGGATCTATGCACAAAGATAACTGGAAATTATATCAAGATATGTTTATGCCCCCAATCCGATCGAAGTGTTAGGTTCGTTCAGATTGATAACTAGTCATTTGAAAAGAATGCAGTGATTCTAAATTGATTCGGAGAATAGGTGGACTAATTGGTCATTGCCTATTGTGTACCTTGGTGTCCCAAGGGTTTTCTTCTGAGATTTGTCTAACCTTTTGGGTTGAACACAAACCTCAGGAATTAAATGAACGAAAGAATTTGCGTACTAAAATAGTATGAAGGGAACGTGGTTCCATGCGACTGTGGAGTTTTCTGAGCCGACCTTTATAAAAAATGTCCCTTATTGGAAAGGGTTTAGGACGTAGCTTGGTATTGTTTACCTTAGTTGATGTGTTGGGATATGAATACTCATTTGTAGGAGTGTTTCGATCATCCTGCACAAAGGAGGGGGAGATTAGGTTGGTCGTTGGCAGAGCTAACGACCCTCTAATGCTTAAGTCAGTATGGTGTTTTTAAAGAAAAATAATATTAAACGAAAAAGGAAAATATATTAAATGAAAAGTTAAAGGAGTAGAGATTGTTCAAACATAGTATTGTAAGCCCCATTATCAATTACTTTAGTGATTTCGTACGGACCTTCCCAGTTTGGTCCTAATTTTCCTGCACCGGTCTCTCTGGTATTTTGAAACACTTTTCTAAGTACCCAATCGACCACTTGGAAAGTTCTCATTCGGAAATTTTTGTTGTAGTATCTAGCTGTTGGTTGTTTATAGGAGGTGATCCGAGCAGGTGCAGCTTCGTTCTTTTCATCAATTGTGTCTAGTTCGAAGTTTAGCATTTCATTATTTTGTTCTTTTGTAGAAAATTGAGATCTTGAATTTGGGATACTTATTTTGATTGGAACGACGGCTTCTGACCTGTACGCTAAAGAGAATGGAGTAGCCCCTGCTTAAGTTTTCGCAATAGTTCTATACGACCATAAAACACCTGGAAGTTCTTCTACCCATCTTCCATTCGCGTGTTCGAGCTATTTTCTGAGTGTATTGACTATGGTTTTGTTTGTTGATTTAGCTTGACCATTTGATTCGGGGTGCCTTGGCGTTGCAAAGGTAAGCTTTATGTTCCATTCGGTGCAGAAATCTTGGAATGAGAAGCTGATGAATTGAGGCCCGTTGTCTGTGAAAATTTCGTTCAGGACTCCAAACTTACAAATAATATTTTTCCAAATGAAGTTTTTTTTACCTCGGTATCTCTGACTTGAGGAAACGCTTCTGCTTCGACCCATTTGGTAAAGTAATCTGTCAGTACGAGCATATAGATTATCTGGCCGGGAGCGATTGGCATTTTCCCGACTATATCCATCCCCCATTTCATGAATGGCCAAGGGGAAGTTATGGACGTCATCTGTTCAGGAGGTTGGTTCGGCATTATCGTGAATCTCTGGTATTTATCACATTTTTTAACAAAGCCTTTTGAATCCACTCGGAGAGTTGGCCATTAATATCCCATGGTTATTATTTTTGCACAAGGCTTCTTGCTTTAGAATGGTTTCCACATTCACCTTCATGGAGTTCAGATAGGATATTTTTCACCTGTGATGGCTTAACACACGTTAGAGAAGGGCCCAAGAAGGACTTGCGATATAGATTACCTTGGATGATGGTGAATCGAGCTGATGTGGCTTTGATTTTCAGAGCGGTGTCTTTGTTTTCTGGTAGGGTGTTGTTTTTTAGGTAGTCAAAAATGGGAGTCATCCATGTGACTTCTATGCTTAATTCGCAAGTGATCTCTTGTTCCTATTTCCACACTACTGGCCATTTAAAATAAATGATTGGAACATTTTTAAATTTAGTTACCTGTACAGCTGAGCTGAGGTTTACAAGTGCATATGTGTGCGAATTTTCATCTCTTGGGATTTGCTCGATATTCACTTTGCTGAAATATTCTTTCAATTCCGTAGCTTTTTTTTAGGTAAGTAGTCATTTTTAGATATCTGGCTTGGTGCGTGTCGTTCATTTGGTTGACCACTAGTTGGGAATCGCTTAGAATTTTGATTTGTTTTATTCCCATCTCTTGTGCCAAACCTAGTCCTGCAATTAAAACTTCATACTTTGCTTTGTTGTTTGTCGCTCAGAAATCGCATCTGAAGGATTGTTCGATTTTATCTCCATTCGGAAAAGTTTGGACTAGCCCCAGTCTGCTACCTTTGAAGTTTCTCTATCCATTTACATGTAAAGTCCACGTGCCTTCTCCGTTAAGACTTTCTTCAAGTGTCATAAGTTCTTTTTCGGCCTATAGAAGAGAGCAGGGTGAAAAGTTTGCAATAAAGTCAGCTAATACCTAGGATTTGATGGCCGTTTGAGGTTGATAATCGATGTGATGTTCGCTGAGTTCTACAGCCCATTTCATAAGTTGTTTGGAGAGTTCTGGTTTGTGCAGAATATTCTTTAGTGGAAAAGACGTCAAGATCGTGATAGGGTGGCTTTGGAAATAGGGTCTGAGCTTTTGAGCGGTGATGATGAAAACCAAAGCTAATTTCTCCAGCTGGCTGTACCATGATTCTGCATTGAGTAGAGCTTTACTAAAATAGTAGACTGGTGATTATTTTCTCTCGTCTTTGCTCACAAGAATGGCACTCACGGCGTGTTCAAACACAGCGAGGTAGAAGAATAATGTTTCTCTATTGAGCGGCTTTGAGAGCAACAATGCGGAAGTCAGATAGCTTTTCAATTGTTGCAAGGCTTCTTCGCATTCGTTCGTCCAGATGAAGTTGGTGTTTTTCTTGAGGGTGTTGAAGAAATTATGGCACCGTTCAGAGAATCTGGATATGAATCGGCTTAGGGCAGTGACTCTTTCGGTTAATTTCTGTAGTCTTTTTTTCACTTTGGCGAAGCTATATTGAGGACTGATTTAATCTGTTCGAGATTTACCTCAATGCCTCATTTTGTGACAACATATCCGAGAAATTTACCTGATGCAACACCAAAAACACATTTCATTGCGTTAAGTTTCATATTATATTTACGAAGTACCTTAGATGATTGTTTTAGATGGTCGATGTGATCTTCCACGCGTAGGGATTTGACC
>WUAT03318898.1:0-10703 GCA_010015005.3 Ulmus americana | reverse complement strand
GTTATTTTTAAGCTTTTCTTCAAAATTATGTTAAATTATGATTTAAATTCCAACAAGCTAGAATTCTATGTTTATGGTGATTTTTATCGTAGATTTTGCTATGCATGAAAAATCATTCTCCGAATTTTATTCGGTAAAAGATTTTAATAAGTTACGTTGTTCTGTTTATAGGTGGTTATTAGATCGATTATGTGCTCATGAGATCTACACAAAACCATAAGTACAGATCTCACCTATAACACAGAACAAGTGATTTTATGAAAATAATATGTGCAATATATTCAATGAGTATATGTTTGAAGTTTCTGGGATTATTCGATACTTTTATATGCTAAATTGACTAATGTCGTGATATGCTCCCTAATATATCTGATGAATTAACTGATGCTGTGCTATTTATGGAATATCTGATGAATTAACTGATGCTGTGCTATTCATGTTATAAGCCTGTATGAATATGTGTACTGCATCCAATGATTATGCATGTCTGAACATTTGTCATAGTTATGCATCATGCGACAATTTTATGCATATTGGAATATAACTGTCAAAAAGGTCTCACTAAGATATTATGGAATGCATTAGTCTAATAATTTGACTAATGCCTATAAGGAGACTATAAGTTATGGAGTAAGGACACATGATTAAAATGAAATTAGGTGTGTCATACAATCCCATTCTATGGGGCATTCCTACCTCGCTCATGATCTATTGTTAGAGGCATCACATGGAATGTTTATGGCCAGAGGACTGGTGTTGGACTATGGTAGCTCTCCCCGGCACCCTCCAATGGCAACGCGCAAAAGGTATGTACTTAAGGGCCAGAGTTTAGAAAACATGTCACTAAGAGTCTAGACATCAATATGTTTAATTAAATAAGAAGTCACATTCAATAAGCATTAGATCCATGAGTTATGACATGCTTCTCATCGTTTGATATGTATTATGTGCTTATTGATTATGTTGTGCTGATTTTGTGAGATTATATCTGTACTTGCTGAGTTTCGGCTCACGACTTACGTTCGTGTTGTAGGTATAATAGCAAGTACATATTATGTGCTTGATGAGATGTTAGGATTGTGATCAGAATTTTGGAAGGTGGATATGGGATTAACTACTATGCGAAAACCTTTCCACATAAGTGTGCTATGTTCTTTTTAAGATATCTGCCTTTTTTGCAAGTTATTACTTTTACTACGAGTTTTTATAAGTTTCGAAATTCGCCGCTCGAATTTCAAGGTTTTGTATTATTCTTTTTGAAGGCTTAACTCTTAACTATTAGTCTGCTAAACTATGATTTACTAGCAACTGTTTTCTAAAGTATTTTACCTGATTTATCTTTATAACTAGTAGTATTCATTTTCTAAAATCATGATTTTCTTATAGGATAATGTTTTAAAAATCTTTGTTTCCAATAAGGAAAATGTGTTTTAGGCAAATGCGAAGTTTTGACCACTTACCCGAGTACGAGTTTTTAAACTAAATCTGTGGACTACTCGGTTTTCAAAAACAGCCAAGTTTTCGAGTATTCCAAATGTTAAGAGGTGATCTTTTATAAATGTTTAGGTTTTAAAAAGAAAAACCTAAATTGTATTAAGTGGGTTAAATAAGCTGTTAAGAACCCCCGTCACCACATTTTTCATGTTGGTGGATGGATCCAAAGAAAGGAAACCATACCCTGACATAACTCAAGTGTTAAACATGTAAGACATTTTACATATCTTTTATTTATAATTATTATATTGTTAATGTCTATTTTCTTGCTTTGTTTTGTAAATAGAACTTTGCAAATGTAGTCTACCCATCAAAGGTTCAATACATCAAGGAAGACCGTATCATGGAGAGTTATTAAGGTTAGTAACGTATTTTAAAGTATTATTAATGTCTAAGTTTAAGTCATTATGTTTAGAAACTAATCAACACTTATTTATGTACATGTGTACCATATGATAAAACTTTAAAAATTTAATTTCAAAGTCTATAATCATGCTTTTGAGATTGCTTAAATATACCAATAAACTGCGAACTTTGTTTTATAGCTTAATAACCGAACATGGTACACACAAAGAGAAGTGGTTCAAACAAGGGAACAGTGGGCTAATTTTTTATAAGACTTAATTTAGTGTAAGAAATGTTTTAGTGTACATAGTACAGTTAAGTTATAGAAATAAATTAATATTATATTTTTAGTATAAAGTAGAATTCAATATTACATTTACACATTTGTTTTCTGAATTTTTGTTCTCTTTTTTTGGACTATGAATTTTGTAATTACAGGATGATTAAAATTATGGGTAGGAAACAAATTACTTCGTTATTAAAAAAAAGTAAGGATAGATTTTCTTTTTTTGAAAAACAAAATATTTGTATGGCGGATTTTATAAATAACCACCTTCTAAACTAATATAATAGACTGATGTTTTTGATAATAACCATTGCCTAATCTTTAATACGAAGACGATTCAGACGAGCCTCCTAAACGTAAATAATATAATAGTGATAATCTAGAAGGTGGTTTTTGAACCGCTGTGATGGGTTTTAAACAACTGTTATGACCGCCGCTTATTACCAAATATGTAGTAGTGGGATAACTATCTAATAAAAATAAATAGGGTAAAAGCAAGAAAGGCTCAATCGATCCAAGGATGGTCCAAATCATCTTCTAAGTAAAATGCGAATCTAGGATTTTGCCTCGAGTGATAATCAAATAAGTTCTAGAATCTGTCGAGATCTAAACTCATCCACAATCTATTACCTAAATAAAATGTTTCTAAGTATGAAAAAATCAATAGTTCTCAAAGTCATATTCCAATATTAACATCAAATCTCAAATAAAAAAAACAAATAATTCAAAAATATCCTTAAACCAAGTAATATACATTTTCATGTAACTAATCGTGTATCATAATAATCAAATTATTATCTTTGACTATATAAATCAACCTGAAAAATAAAAATAATCTCAAAAAAAAAAAAAATTGATAAAAATTAGTTAAGGAATTCATTCCCTTCCCTTAAAATTAAAATCTATGTGGTCCTCAAATACAAAAATAAAAATTAAGAAAGAAAAAACTTAGGAAATAGAAAACTCCTTCCTCAAGTACAAAAATAAAAATTAAGAAAGAAAAAACTCAAGAAATAGAAAACTCCTTCTTTACAAGTAGAATAATTCTCTCTTCACTCAACTTTTCTCCTAAAAGAAGAGAAAAAGAAAAATACAGACCATGTGCACTCAAAAAGTAACACCATCCATTAGCTAATAATTATAACTAATCCACAAAAAACTAAAACTTGAAAACAGAAAAATAAATAAGTCATAAGTGACATCAATTAAACAAGTACATAATAAATAGATGATGAAAAGATACAAATAAATTACAATCACTCCAAATTCTCATAATCTTCATCTTCATCATCCACAGCTGCTACTAGTGGGTGCTCCTCGGATAGTGGGTGGCCCGAGTAAGGTGGCATAGGCCGGAAGTCTTGCACATCAACTCCAAGTTTGATGGCCATCAACCTCATAATACCCTTAAACAAAGTGCTAGTAGTGTATTGGCAGTCTGTTAACTGCTTCATTTTCCCCTCAATCCTCTCTAACCTCTCCAAAATAGAAAATACCTTGAAACTGGCTGTCTCGTTGAAGGACTCTATATAACATATCCAAGAACATTTGGCCCTTTCTAACCTTTCATCTTGTTATCTATGAATGTTGCTATAGGAGCCTGAGACTCCTTATTAAGTCTATATTGAACACCATTTGCTGCACGGGCAGTCACAAGAGAAGGCAAATACAAGCTTGCTACCAAATGCTAGACACTATACATGATCATCTATGAAAGAATCTTTGCCACATCAATAGACATACCTTTGATAATAGCATAAAGGAGGGGAGTTGAATCCATCGTAACATCACTAAAGTGTCTACCTGGACACATCCTTGCCCCAACAAAATAGTTTCATGCCTTGAGCTCTTTCAACAATGTACTGCTAAAAATATTAACCGATTTCCCATCCGAAACCTTCCATGAAATACTTCATCATAATCAACATCCCCTTGCAAAAATTGTGAATACTGACAGTCATCTATGTCTGGTAAATTGAAAAACCTATTAATAGTATTGCTATCAAACAACACCTGCCTACCTCGCACAAATGCACTATTCATATGCTTAGATGCATTAGTATAAAACCCTCTTACTGATAAATTGAAAAACCTATTAATAGTCTTGCTATCAAATGACACATGTCTACATCACACAAATGCTCTCCTATTCACATGCTTAGACACATTAGTATAAAATCCTCTTACTACCGGGATGATAGTAGCAAGAGGTCGGGTACAAAATGATTCCCACTTCCCAAGCTTAATGTTATTTAAAATTTCTCTCCACCAAACAACTATAACACACAACCCCCTCTTTGAAATAACATTCCGCTTTTGAATTGACTCGTCATACCTCTTTTTAGCCTCTTCCCTCACAAACTTACTGGAATCAAATTTCTCTAAACCTTACCCTTTCTCTCCTTAGAAGATGATGATGCCATTATAAATATGATCAACAAATTCACAATAGGAAACCATAAGATACAATTCCATTATAATCCCCAAAATTATCCTATTCTTCTAGGTGGGGAAATTTTGAGTTCCCCACGTGGAGGTCTCTGGTTGGTCGAGAAGTTAATAAAAGGTTACCTTGAGAAGAGGAACATTTCCTTTAAGAATTGTTTCCAAAGGATAGAAAGAGATTGTTCACAAAAGGATAGGTCACTGAAGGGTACAGACCACCGAAGGATAAAGCTCTTCCGAAGGAATGTAATTAGTTTCAAAAAGTCTATAAATAGCTGGTTAATGTAATTTAGAAGGAAACCATTTTCATTTTCAGTAGACAAAAGTTGATTAGAGAGCCTTTTCTCTTTCAACTTGATAAACTTAGAAAGATTGAATCTTAGAGTGTTTTGTTAGAAGATTCATCTTTCCTCATTGATTGTACTTTGATTACTTGAAATAGAATTTGAGAGATGTATTATTTGTCTAGATTTTCTGAACATTCAATTGGCACTGCCTGTGGGAATTCGATATAAGAAGCCAGCAGTAGTAGCTAATTGGATAGGATTTCACAATCGAATCTTCGTAATCTTCTTTACAAATTTCCATTTGTTGAGAATTTTAGCTCTTGATTTGATTAGAAATTTATGTTTTCATTGAAGTTTCATTCTTGAAGATCGTCTTTTAAAACATTCAATTGATATTCTTGTCAAGTTTCAAAGAGTAATAGCACCACCAAGGAAATGATCGACAAACACTAGAGTTTCTTTGAATCAAGGCGAAAACAATCACGCCAAATTGAGAACATGATAGTGTCACAGATGGAACATCTGATGAAGATCATACAAGACATGAATGGTGGCAGAGATGAAGAAGATGTCTGAAGAAAAGCTTCAGAATATAGAGAAAGAGAATAGTCTACTGAAGGAACAAGCCACCAATAAGGACAAGACATAAAATATGAGAGATGAAGAAATTTACATCAGCAAGAGCAAAAGGGGAGATGATGGAGAAAAGTATAAGATGAATAAAGAAAAGACCGAACTTCAAAAAATTTCTACAGAATCAAGCTCGAAAACTGTCAATAGTAAGAAGAGTTGGTGTCATCCAGGAAAGCATGCTCCAAAGGAAGAAGAAAAGAGCAAAGCTGTCAATCCAAAAGAATTGAGTGAAAAACTTATTAAGGAAGTGGCAAAAAGAATCGGAAGGACATGAACATGTAATTTGACAGATAGAGCCGTAGAAGCCATGTGAAGAATCTCTAAATTACCTTTCACTCCATGGATAATGAAAGAGGTGAAGCCTAAAGAATTTAGCTCACTGGTTTTAGACAAGTTTGATGGGAAGGTGAATCCTATCACTCACCTATTGCAATTTAGACAAATAATTTTGTTGAAGGAGGTGACCAAAGGACTCATCTACAAGCTTTTTTCAACAACTTTGACTGGGTGAGTGCTGACTTGGTTTAGTCAACTTCTCAAAGGCTCGATCCGAAGCTTTGAGAAATTTGGAAGGATATTTTGGAGCAATATCAGAATAATTATCCACAAAGAAAGTGTATGGTTGACTTACACCTAGAATAAATATATGATGAAACTCCCAAGAAATTTCTTAACAGGTTTACAAAGGTAGCGGATCAAATCCATGATTTGGATTCAAGGCAAGTTACAAATTTCTTCATACGAGGTCTGATCAATGGATCTTTGATCCATGAGAGGTTTATTGAAACTCCTCTAGTAGACATGAATGAAGTAAGATCCAGGGCGGTAGAAATCCTTCGAATGATGGAGAATAAACAAAGAATGGCAAAGAACGTAGCTATAGCAGTGGCTTAGAATAATGCTTCGGGTAGACGTCCAAAGCATTAAGAAGCAAAGGAGAAAGTAGAAGAAAGACAATAAAGGCCAGCCAATTGATTTGATCTGAAGAAGAGGCCGGCAGAATACCAAAGAACAGATTATCAAAGCAATCCTCCAAAAAGATTCAGGCCAGAGGAAGAAAACATTGATTATACGGTTACTATTCCTTAAGAGAAAATCTATGCAGACCTTAAATATCAAAACATCTTTCAAACCCCAAAACCTTACATTGTGCCAGAGCACATGAAAGATTAAAGCCAATATTGCATCTTTTATGAAGATTAAGGATACACATTTGCAACTTGCAAACACCTTTATTACTAGTTAAAGAGTTTGATAAAGATAGGGGAATTGCAAAATTATATGAAAATAAAAATTCCCTACAAGGGAGGAGCATAATCCGCATAGAAGACTCATGGACTAAATGTGCAGGAGAATGATATTGGGAAAAATGGAAAATCGAAGGAAAGGGAAACTGGCCAAGGATTGAGAGTGGTATCCTTTGTTCACCAGGAAAAAGCCAAAAAACGAGGAAAATATAGAGAATACAAGATGAAAAGGGTAGAAAGGAATCTCCAAACCTTAGCTCTTAAGAAGTATGTTAATACAATCTCTAGAAGAGAGCTTCATTCAGGAAAAATTCCAATTACTTTTTCAAATCAAGATTTAGAAGCGGTAAAGCTACCCCACTCAGACTTGCTAGTTATCAAGCTGTCGATTGCAAATGCCATGGTCTCTAGGGTTCTAGTAGATAGAGGAAGCATCTTAAACATCCTCTTATGGGAAGCTTTCCGAAGTATGGGGATTGACATACATATGATTTGGCTTGTAAAAACTTCTCTTCGTGCATATAATGATGTGGAGGTGAAGCCTGTCGTAGTAATTGTGCTACCAGTCTATGCGACAGATGGGGTGTTGGAAGTGAAGTTTCTAGTGGTACACTCATTCGGCCATGAATGTGATTATGGGAAAAGAGTGGATCCATGCTATTAATGGGGTGGTATCAACTTTACACAAGTGATGAGGTGTCAATCCCCGAACGGATTGTACACTATTAATGTTAAAGGAGATCAATCTCAAAGGAGGAGATGTTATAATATTGAAAGCCAAGAAGAGCAAGGAGGAATCTGGAGGATGACTAGGAGCCAAATTGAAAGATTTGATAGGGTGAAAGATGCAGAAGAAAAGGTTCCAGAGGATGGCAATGCCAAATAGCAATCAAAGAGTTTATTACTAGCATATTTAAAGAAGGTCAAGGATGAAATGGACACTTCAGAAAGTACAATGGAAGAACTTGTTGAAGTCAATCTTTGATCTGAATGACCCAAAAAAAAAAGTGATGGTTAGAGCCCTACTGACAGAGAAGGAAAGAGAAGAATTGATGGATTTTTAATAAAGATGTTTCTACTTGGTCACATAAGGATATTCTAGAAGTAGATCTGGAAGAAGCCAAACAATGTTTGAATGTAGACCTGACATATCCTCTGGTAAGGCAAAAAGAAAGTAGTTTCGCTTCAGAAAGAAACAAAATAGTAAGTGATGAGGTGGACATGCTGCTCGAAATTGATGCGATTAAATCGTGTCAATATCCAGAATGGTGTTGTCCAACGTGATTGTAGTTAAGAAGAAAAACAACAAATGGAGGGTCTATATAGATTTCACTAGTTTGAATAAAGCCTGTCCAATGATAGCTATCCATTGCCAAAAATAGATCGGTTGGTGGATGCAACCGTAGGGTATGAAGAATGAGCTTCCATGATGCATATTCCGGATATAATCAAATTAGGATAAATGAAAGCAACATGATCTATACTGCATTCATTACTGAGAGAGGGTTATAATGCTACAAGGTTATGCACTTTGGGTTGAAGAATGCCAGAGCAACTTACCAAAGGCTCATTAATCGGATGTTTGTAGGATTGCTAGGGAGAAAAGTTAAAGCTTACATCGATGATATGGTCATCAAAAGTAAGAAATCCAAAGATCATATCAATGATGCAGAGGAATTTTTTGGGATATTTTAGAAGTTCAAGATGAAATTGAATCCTTTGAAATGCACCTTCAGCGTATCCTCCGAATAGTTCTTGGGCCATGTGGTGAGCAAACGAGGAATAGAACCTAGTCAAACCCAAATAAGAATGTTGTCAGAGATTGAAGATCCATGAATCTTTCGAGACTTACAAAGCTTAGCAGGGAAGATCACAATGTTAGGCAGATTTATTTCAAAGATATCAGACAGATTCAAACCATTTTTTTTGAGTATCAAGTAGTCTACATCTTTGGAGTGGGGCGAGGAATAGAGTAAAGTGTTCAAAGAATTGAAGAAATATTTGAGCTCAGCACCAAAGAATGGTGAAGAATTATTTTTGTACCTAGCAATCATAGATATAGTCGTAAGTGCAATGATAGTAAAAGAAGAAAACAAGAGGCAAAACCTAATGTTCTATATGAGTAAGATGTTACTAGATGCTGAAACAAGATATAGCAGCTTCTAAAGGATGGTTCTTGCCTTGGTTATGGTAAAGAAAAAGCTACGAAATTAATTCGAATCTCATTCAGTTATAGTGATGCATAATTGTTCAATCTGGAAGATTCTTTTGAAGCCTGATTAGTCGAAATGGTTAACAAAGTGGGCAATTGAGCTAGGAATCTATGACATAAAATATGCTCTAAGAACAACGAAGAAAAGGCAGGTTGTGGTGGATTTCCTTGTAGAGATTCAGTCTTTTGAGCCTATGGAAAAGGAATTGATGATGTTTCCAAAGGAAGGCATGAGATGGACTCTTAATTCTGAAGGGGCATTAAACATGGATGGAGCAGGAGTTGGGGGTTGTGTTGAAATCATCCCTTGAGGTAATAATTGAAGAAGCCTTTCGGCTCCAGAAAAAAATGACAAATATTCATGTAGAATATAAAGCTCTATTGTATGAGCTTGAATTGGCTTTGAAGTTGGGAGTGCAAAATTTGAAAGTCTTCTTAGATATCAAGGTTTAAATCCTTCACGATATGAGAATGTTGAGACTCAGAGGTCCCTTCTCGAAGGATTTACGTCCATCACTAACAAGACTATGCTTCAGATATCAAGCACGAGATATTTTCCCAAATGAAGGTTGAGACTGTGATAAGTCCCTTCTCAATTGATTTGAAATGAATTTTAAAGAAGAGGTGCGTGATATAATTGTTTTAGGAAGAATTAATAAAAAAATTAATTTGGGGAACTAAAATTTTTATTCCTAATTGACAAAATATTACATGATATATTCAAAGTATTGCAAGAAAAGTTTAGTAGTAATTAGCTAGAGGAGAAATTTCAACTACTTAACGAGGGACAGGGGGCCTTTGGAATGCATCATCCTAGTAGAAGGTTCTTCTTTTGATTCCCCAGTGTCTCATCGCGCGTATCTCTTTTTTGTCCCTTTTGACTTGATTCAGATATTCACGACGAGACACATCAATAGCAAGTTCGTAAGAAATATCATCCGCAAGTTTGACATGCCAAGGCAGGGACAAGTCCATGTCATCAATCTCCAATGGTTGAAATCGAGAAGATTTGAGTGAAGACGAAGGATTTTCACCATGAGGATAGAATCAGGTGTAGAAAGCCCATGGTTGGTTGTCTTTTGAAACTTCGGAGGATGCCATTTCAAAAGAGCACAGGTTAAAGATAATAAAAGATCTTTTGGGTGAAGGACATGTTTGGATTTCAGGGGTGAAGAAGGAAGAGGATCTTCTGATTGAACAAACTTTATCCTGGGATAATCTATGTCATCATCCGAGAGATAGGTGAAGGGATTGGCCATAGGATGATACTTAAAGTGATGAATGGTTGGAGTGACAAAGTCAAGGTAGTTTTCATATCTAAAGGATCTTTCATACTTAGGAGTATGTCGGTATTTGAAGCGATGAAGATTCACCCCAAAAATGCTGTTATGACCCAATCCTATGATAAAAGAGAAGCTTCGGCATGATGATAGTGTGGAAGAATGTTCAAATTTAGCCCTTTGCAACAAGTTTTTGTAAGAAAAAGTTGTAATCCAAGGGGAATGACGTATAGTGACCTCAAATTTAGAATATTCTAGAGGAAGGAGTTTCTTCATGCAACCAAGACAAAGGATGCAACGATTGAAGAGTTTTACTGTGCGACCTTGAGATTTAACTAGAATGAAAAAATGAAAGTGATAAAAGGTTAATTTTTATTGATACTTAGAAGATTACGTGGATGATCAAATTGAGGATTACATAGAAATAAAAAAAAAGAAATTACAAAAAAATCTTAAACATCCGCACCTCCTTGC
>WUAT03318787.1:0-10706 GCA_010015005.3 Ulmus americana | reverse complement strand
TTGTTGGATTAAATTGGGCATTGAACGATTTAGATTCTAGGGTTTTTGTTGAATATGACAAAGAGAGATGGGGTTTTTAGTTAGAAGATTGGGAAGGTGGAGATGGCGGAGGGAACCTTCATCAAGCTTCTTTACTCAAAGTGACTTTGGGGAGTGTGTGGTCAAAGTGAGCACATTTCGATTAATTGGTGTACTTTGGGGAGGAGGGATTTTTCGTACCAAAATTTACATATCTCGTGCGTTTTGGTTTTCAGACCCGCAGTGGTGCATTTAATCACAATCTTGCAATAATGTGGGATTTACATGTGATTAAAGCCCATTATTTTAGTAGTGGTATAGCTGTGATGAATGTTGGATTCATCGATCTTCATCTCCTTAAGTGCATTCAAGAACAACACATTAGTGGAGGAGCCATTATTGATGAGAACTCTCTTGATCATGCAGTTGAAGATTAGCAAGGAGATGACTAGAGCATTGTGATGAGAGTTGATGAGCCCTGTGGCTTCGTTATCAACAAAGCTGATGGTATGATCTATGGTGATACCAACTGGTTGCTGGGAGAGATTAGTCTTAAGGTTGGCTGTGACCCTAGCATGTCGCCTAGCAGCGAAATACCTAATGCCACTGATCTCAGAGCCACCGATGATAACATTGACATCTCTGTTTGGAGTGGGCTCAGTTGGTTGGTCAGCTTGGTGATTGTCTCAGATGGCAATGGTGTTCCTTCCTTTTTCGGTGAGGAGGTCCTGGAAATGACCTCTCTTGAGGAGTTCAGCTCTCTCTCGTTGGAGTGCAATGCAATCAGGAGTGGTGTGTCCATGGTCAACATAGAACTCACACCACTTGGTGATGTCTCACTTAGGGTCCATATTAGCCGGCTTCCTGGGCCATCTGACAATGTTACCCAAACCTTTTATGATAGAGACTATCTCTACAGGCTCAACGTTAAGGTTGTACTCTGGGATATGGGTGCGATAAGTCAGAGCTTCCGGATGTTCGATGGGCTTCATTGTTTTCCGGTTAAAGGGACATCTGTTGTCTTGGAAAAGTGCTCTCCTGCCTTGGGCTAAGGCTCGGTGGAATGAGAAGTGATCCGTTTGTCGGATGGTTGGAAGGGTCGCTTGGGATGCTATTCCTCGATGCTAATGTCGTAGGATATACGACGGCTGCGGTGGAGTTCATCCTCCTCCCATATGATCTCGACCCAAGCTTGGGCCAAGACATTTTCCATGGTGGTGCAATTCAACTTGGTGAGTTTCTTGTAGAGTTTACTATCAGGGAAGAGTCCATTCTGGAAGGCGTCGACTACAGTCTCTTAGTTACAAAATAGAATGGAGACCTTATCTTTGTTGAAGCATCCTACATAGTCACGGAGTGGCTTGCTGCAACATTTTAGGACTCGGTATAAGTCTCTGGAGAGTTTCTCTAGTTTCTTGCTACTGGCGAATTATTCTATGAAGGTATATGTGAGCTGAGCGAAGGAGGAGATGGAGTTTTTTGGTACGTTGGTGTACCATTGGAGGGTTAGTCCCACAAGGCTAGACCCAAAGCTCTTGCACATACACGCTTTAGGAAGGTTTCGTGGTATGGCAAAAGTGAACATATGTTGCTTGTAGGATGCAATGTGATCTGTAGGATCCGTAGTGCCATCGTATGGAGTCTACAAATGGAGAGTCGGCGAATGTGGCTAACTCTTTTTGAATAGAGTGGGGACCCCAGAGATCCGTTGGATCATGGCTTCCATCTCGGCCAACCTCTTCACCATAGTTTGCTCCATAGGAGTGATGGCAGAGGAGAAGAGGCCTATGCTATTAGTGATTGGAGACATTAATCCCACACCTAACATAGTATGTAAGGCCGAGTTGATGACATTGGCGAAGGGTGGAAGGGGCTGGTAGACTAGACCAGCTATAGATAGAAGCAGAGTGTAGAGTAGATATCAGATGTTGAGTGCAAACATCGGCTGAAATGTTGGTAGCGAGAATGGCTGAATGAATAGGTTTGCTGCATCATGGAGATTGAGGGTCTCAGAAAACCCCACTTGGGACATGATCATGTCGACCAAGGTGATAGCAAGAGCGGACGTAGAGCCGCTGATGATGGTGGACTAAGGAACAGGTGGTTGAGAGGAGGTGCTCCTAGGTTCTGGAGATGTGAGGGGGTTGCATCGGTGTGACCGAGACTCGAAATATGGAATAGTGAGGCTGCTATGGCGTAAACTCAACAGCCAAGAGCCTCTGCATCTGTTCTTGGAGATTTTGATTATCAATGCATAGAGTTGCATTCGTAGCTTTCACAGTCATGAACTTGTTGGAGTTCACTTGGACCTGAGCGAATAGAGCGGCGATCTGAGCCACAGGGTCGATGGTGGGCGGAGTATCTGAGTTCTCTGCCATGGAAGGAGATCAGTTGTAGAAGATGAATTATTGAAGCCCCACGGTGGGTGCCAAATTATTGATGGTAGAATCCTACAATTGAATTTGTGCGTATGGAGCCACCGGCAACCTTTTTGACCTGTGAGACAGAGAAATCAGATGTGATCATGAAGTCTTTGACACCAGGGGGTGCCGGCTAAAAGAACTCTGACGGTCAAGTTAGATAACGGAAAAGAGGATGAGATCCAAGAAAATATATAAAGACATAATAGCGTTACCTTGACCGGTAGACTTGGGCATGGTGGAAAGCGGTGTTTCCCGTTGAAGAAATTGGAGAAGGAGAGATCGGAGGAACGTTGGTACCAACTATGGAGAAATTGGAGAATATAGAGAGCTCTTAGAGAGGAAAGGGCATGCCAAAGATTATATGTTAGATCTAGGAAATCAAAAGATCATCTGCCTTTGAGGGGGATGCTCCTCGTATATATAGGAAATGGGGAGTAAAAGAGCTCTTAATGAGGTAAAGTAAATGATCAACAGTTACACTCATTAATGAGAGTAGCTGTTGGCTCTACACTTGATAGACTGAAGAGTCTTGAGCTAATGGCCATAATGAAACATTGATGGACCATTAAATGAGTATTCAATGTCATGTAACTCCCAATTGATGAGGAGTTATGTAGAGTAACCTGAAAGGCCAAGAGACACCTGTTGGAGGGTGACCCGATCCATGGTAGGCTAACCCGACCCATAGAGTAACCTAGCCCATGGACTGGGCCAGCCCATAAAGTGGGTAGCTTGTAAAATGGGTCATCTTGTAGGATGGGCCTAGTGTAGAGTCAACTGAAGTTAAGCCATGTGATAGAGCCAATAGGCTTAGGTGTAGGACCCGAGGTGGGCCGTGGTGTAGAGCCAAAGGAATTGGGCTATCACGTTGAACCCCATATGGATGGGCCGTGACATTAAACCCATCCGTAGTATGACATGACATAAAGCCAGCTGATCCGTTTGGAGGGTAAAATGGTCAATACGGATTTTTGCCTATACAGGAGCCATGAGCATTAAAGTACAACAAAAGGAATATGATGTAAGAAGAGATCGATATATGTTTCGATCTATAATTTTTGTAATTGTTTTTATTTTTCTTTTTGAGGGCCCATGATATTACAGTTGCAATTTATTTTGAATGGTTTGTTTATTACTTTGTCATTAATAACATGCCATCTAGGATTAGGAGTACTGCTCATTAGATAACATGATCATGTATCATATTTAATAAGAGTTAAATAAAATTATATAAACCCTAAACTTAAAAAGTAGAGTGGGAGAAGGCTTTGCTGGGAATGAGCGAGGCCCATGGTTTCGATCGTTAAGTGAAAGAGGTATGTGTTAAATGCATCCCTAAAGGGAACTTAAAGTCATTCCGATTGCACTTTTGTTACAATGAGTTTCCTTTACCATGTTTGATCCATATATTGACCTACAAAAGTAGGCAATTTTAATGATCTAGGTGGAAAAGGTACAAAACGATGGTTATACACTCCATACAAACATTAGATTATATCTTCAAAAGGAGCTTTAATGTGATGGAATTGTGCACTAAAATTAAACGATAATCGATGTTGGTTGAATATGAGATATTTAGGAAAACCAAATTGATTAGGAGGGTCCGACATCAAAAGGAAAAGGTAATATCACCCAAAGGAGATTTACTAATTCCGGATACTGTGTTAATCGTAGTAGGAGTGTTAAAATTATTGGGTTTGCTGACACCAATGCATTCATTCATCAATAGCAATTTGTATCTTACTAAACAAAATTATGAAATGCTCTACAATTAATAAAACATATTTTATTATTTTAGAAAATATCTTTTGACCCACTATCCATTATTTTAAGCCAAAACAAAATTGACCGGTGAAAACTTCACATACTGGAAACATAACTATAACATAGTGCTCAGAAGTGAGAAGCAAAGTTTGTGCTTTTTGAGGCTTGCCCACAACTAAGGCTGCAAATGCTACGAAGGATGCATATGTGAAGTGGATTGCATCAGATGATATGGCTCGTTGCTATATGTTGGCCTTGATGTCCAATGTGTTGCAACAACAACATCAAGGGATGAAAACCGCTATGAATATCATGGTATCTCTTCAAGCAATGTTTGGGGAGATATCCAATCGTGCACAATTTGATGCCGTAAAAGCTATTATGATTAGCCGCATGAAAGTGGAAATGTTCGTGAGGGATCACCTGCTTAGGATGATGGTCTTCATTAGTGAAGTTGAGTTCAATGGTGCTAGTATTGACCAAATGCAAAATGGTATGATATTAGAGACTCCCCTTGACAATTTCACCGTATTCAAAAAAATCTTATGTGATAAGCAAGATGGATTTGAACTTGACTGTACTTATGACTGAATTGCAAACCTATAAGGGAATTAATAAGTCTAATCCAAGAGAGACTAACATGGTTGTCACTAGTTCTTCCCCTAAGAAGAAGAAAAAAAAATTAGCTACAAGAAGAAGGCTACTTTGAAAGCCAAGAAAAAGGCAGGCAAGAAGGAGAAGAAAACTCCCAAGATTGAAAGGTGTTTCTGCTACAATAAAGAAGGTCACTAGAAGAGGAACTACAAGGAGTTTCTTGCTATATTGAAGTTAAAAGAAGATATGATACTTGTCCTTGAAAAATAATTAGTGGAAAATGTTAGGATAGGTGCTGTGTAAAACAACAATTTATCATAATTTGTAAAGACATTTAATTATTTAATGAAATAAAGAATTCGCATTTATTTAAGTATATGTATGATTGCATTTTCGCTTTCATTTAATATATATTTTTTACAAAGTATCATAATCCTCTAATACTTATTTAATGTCTATTACTAGGTATCTGGGGATCACATACAAAAGATATGGTAATTAAACTAAGTATAAATTATGTTCACAATTGATAAATAAAGTTTGGGTGCTTTATTTTGATAAGATTGTGGTGCAGACTATTTCTATATTGGGAGTGATCTAATCTTGGATCACTGTAAAGAGCCTACAGATAGTGGCACCAGTATGTTATAACACATATTGAACAGGACCATGATAGAATAAGATCTTCAGTGAAGTTTTGTTTGACTTTATGAAGAACTTTACATTCTATCGTTTGATGGCTGGTTTATGGATGGATCTTAATCCATACCGTTTGATTAACTCATATCCATAATTTGTGTCTTTTGACTTATCAATGAGTGAGCTGCATCGAGGTTCAAAACCTCGATATCTTGGAGACATAATATTATGGATAGTGAGAGCGTCAAGTCAGATGCGTGGAATTCACAACTTCGTTAATCGAAGACTAATGATATTCTCATGTTGTTTAATTCAAGATTCTTGGGTGAAACAAGCACTTGTGCTATATTGGATATAATTTATTATAAATCCTTATTGATGACTAGGTCATAAATAGGTCGCCTATTGGAGAATTAATGATAACATATGGACAAAGTTGTAATTAGAGAAGTTAAACGGAATCTATTGGTACTTGTCTCTAAATATTAATAGCATAGTGGATGATCATATTACATGGCAACCAGTTATATTGATGGACAAATCTTTATTAAAAATTCTAGTAAATATATTTATATAATCTTAGAGTGCAGTTTTGATCTCTGATCGTGACTCAGATCAAAATTAATAATTAATATTTAATCAATTAATGAGATTAATTAATTAAATAGTATTTATTGGAACTTCAATTATATAGGTATATTTAGATATATTCTTGTATGGAGCAATAGATCTATTTTTGGAAAGCTCTCAAGCTATTTAAAGGAATTAATAAATATAGTATGTGACTACATATTTATTTAAGAGTTAAATAAATATATCACATAATTATTTATTTTAATGATTGAATAAATAATAGAATTAAATATATATTTGTTTATTTATTTATTTAATGATGTTAAATGAATAATAAGACTAAATATATTTATTTATTTAATGAGATTAGATAAATAAATATTATTAAATATTAATTTTATTGGATAAAATAAATATATTATTAATTTTAATATTTAATTATCCTATTAATTTAAAGAATTTAAATTATACGAGGATAATTAATCAATAGAATATGGACATCTAGCATATCTTATTTTATATGAGATAGTGTAAAATTACAGATTAAGTAAGAATCTATAATTCTATCTAAGGTTGACTAAAGAGCAATTATTGACAGACTAGAATTCCTCAATAGGTGAAAGTTCTAGAGTTATAAATGGCTTAAGTCAAGCCTAAAATATAGATTGATGAATCAATCTTTGTGAGAGTTAGTGGGCATGTTTTCTATATAATTGAACAATTTTTTTGCGATTTGAACATTGATTTTATTTTAAGGATTTGAATAGAGTTTTTACTATGGTGATTTAAAAATAGAGAAATTTATGTTCTCTTCGCAATTTTAACAGAGATTTTATTTTGTTTTATTTTTTTTTTTACTTTTTTTTTTAATTTCTTTTGTACTATAATTATTTTTATATATTTTTGAATTACCAAAATATTTATTTGTTTTTATGAGGTTGTTCCCTAAAGTTCTATTATATATATTTTTTTAAATATGGCTCCGTTCTACACCCTATCCTATACTCAAAAAATTTACAAAAAAACTAGTTTTTTTTACCATATTCTAACAAGGGATATTTACACTGTGGTACCCTGTAGTTAACGTTAATTACAAAAACTATCTCCATTTTCTAATTTTCACTTTTTGATACATAATAGTTTGTATTTACAACAAGTTGGTACCCTAAAACACTTAAACGACGATGTTTTGATATAAATATTTTTCAAAAATGGCAAGACTGCCCTTACCTCTGAAATATAATAAGAATGAGTTAACACTCCAATTCCTGTAACCAAACATGTTTGTTTCCTTTTTATTCCCTTCAGTTTAACTCACTTTTAATATTGTTTTTTGAAGGAATTTTTATACAACGAATTTTACCCTTATCAATTTTAAAACTTATGTTAAATTGCTGTCAAAAAAAAAAAAAACTTAAGTTAAATTAAATTATTTTGGCTATCTTTTAATTACCCCTTATTGTAAATAAAATGAGGATTTAAAATGTTGTGGCATTTACAGAGGAGGGAAAACGTAGTGTTGCTCTGGAAAGCCATTTATTGGTGAAGGAAGGGGAAAGGCAATCAGTCTAGAAGATGGCTGACAACGAAAACGAAAACGACGAGCTTACCTCTGGGAAGACGAAAACGACAAGCTTCTAGGATTACTCACTTGGATTGAAGTTTCAACTACGGAGGTATGTCTCAGTTCATACGATCTAGGACTAGTGATTGGAAATTTTAGGTTCCCCATTTCGAATTAGTTGCAAAGATTTGGGGGTTATGTTTGTGGGTTTAATTTGTTTGATATATAGGAAGAATGGAGTCCTTTTCGTCAACAATGGGTGAGAAAAGAATCATATTTTGAAATAAGCAATGTTTATGCGAGGTAAGGGCTGAAGTTTTGATTTCTGAGAGTAGCAGGAATCCTGGGCGCCTCTACTTTAGATGCAAACTAAAGAAATGTAAGTATTTTGAATGGTGGATGATTGAAAATGAAAATCAAAATGTGGATGGAAATGAAAGTCTTTTGAATGGTGGATATTCTTCTATTGCTCGATCTCAGTATGAAGTTTCAAATATGAAAGTTGATATATCTGAGGTTGCTTTGAATGTTAAGGAGTTAGCAATTAGTGTTAGAACCATGAAAACATTGTTGTTTTTGTGTTTATGCATTGTACTATTTATGTTAGTTATGAAATAGAACAGGGCAATGTGTTAGAGAACCATGTTATGAAAACCTTGATATTTTTATGTTTTTTGTAGTTAATCAAGGAGGTATTGTAGTTGCAACTGTGGATGAAATGTTGTTATTTTTGTGTTTATGCAAACTGTAGTTGCAACTGAGTAATAATCAAAGACAATTTTTTGGCAATTTGTTTTGTATATTTTGAATGTAATCTTGTACCTATGTTTGGACTAAGAAATGAAATGAAATGAGTATACATATTGGTTACATTAGTTGTACAAAATGAAATGAATTGTAATTTTCATGGGTTTGGATAGTAATCTTGTCCCTTGTTTTGGTTAAATTTTGTCTCTAAATATAATACAAACTTTGATAAAATGCAACAGGATAAAAAATTTCGTAATTTTGTTGGTTTTGGTTACATTTTGTCCCTTGTTTCTTACTGCACCTTTCCAAGAAAAATGAAATGAAATGTCATTTTGTTGGTTTTGGTTATATTGGTTGTACAAAATGAAAAGAAATGTAAATGCAAAATAAAATAAAATGTAATTTTGTAGGTTTTGGTTAGAACATGAATAGCAAAAACTAAAATATGCTATTACCATGAATAACAGAACATGGAACTATGCAAAATGAAATGGAAAAAGTTGCTACGATATAATACAATCAACACATGGCATGGAACATGCGTAGTAGAAACTAAAATCTGCATTATCAGAAGCAATAACTAAAATCTGAATTACCATAAACTAAAAGTTCTATGTGCGGCAGAATGCTCATGCTTTTGTAGCTTATAATATCAAGTCTACAATATGCTTTTATCATTATATCTTAAGAATGAGCTATATGCAAATAGAAGCAATTTGTACAAGTTATTACATGCCACTTATATCATCGATCACGTAAACATATATTCTGTAATCACATAACAATCCAGTACATAGCACAACACATATATCAAATATATTTTATATTATTTTTGAAAACGGTTTTGTTCCATATTGTGGGTGAGGTTTGTATTTACCTCTTTGCTGCATTCCAAGTAATCATTCGCCTTACGTAACTAAACCTAAACACAATGAGTGTACTCGATTAAAATCTATTAACCAATCATAATTCGGGATTGATTTTCACACATAAAAAATTAGCGATTAATATACCGCTATCAAAACAAGGTATATTTCATTTAACTCCGACTCAAAATTACTTTCTCGAAAACTTATTAAATCAAAAGGGTATTCTTTTTAATTATAATTTTAGAAATTCGGTTTAAACATTTTTATTTTATGATTTTGACCCCCAAATTTTTCAAAAGTTACATTCTAAATCGAAAAACCCATTTTTACTAAAATTTGTTCAAAGACCCTTCTTACATGGTTTAACTATAACTAACTTGTTTTAAACCCAAATTTCTTAAAAATTGTTTGAAAAGTTCCCTAAGATTCTATAGAATCATTACCAATTATTTTTATAAATACCTTTTTCCAGATTTAACCACATAATTATTTCTTTTACCCTATTAAATTAAAACCTTTCATTTTAACCCTACCAATTTCAAATCTTTATAACCCTCTCAATTTCAATCCATTTTTATTGAAACCAAACTAAAATTTCTCTAATATAATAAAAAATTTACTATTAAAATTGGTTTCAAAATGATTTTTCTAACTATTCGAAATATATTGAAAATAGGGAGTAAAATCTCCAATTTTCACCAGATTTTCTGGTGTTAACAATATTTTTAAACAATTTGTTTAATCCACTAATCAGCTCCTAAAAATTCCACATCTCATAATTTTTATTAGTTAAAAGCCCATTTTCAATATCCAAAATCATGCATGTTGACAATACACTTAAAATTACAATTTTAGCCCCATTCCTTTAAAATTTATCAATTTTGTCTATTGTAGTGTGGTTTGGCTTTAAAATATTATATCTCAAAACCCGTTCAATCATTTGTTTCAAATTGTAACATGACAAACTAGACTTCTCAAGCTTTCTGGATTCAAAATTGGAGTTCGTTAGGCCCTTTAAATTTCACATGCAATTCAGTTACAGAAACTGTCCAGATATTCAAACATGCACAACAAAATACAATATTTCCTTTCTAAATTTTGAATGCAACTATTATCCAGTTTAACACATAAATCTAGTGCATTTCTCATAAATCATCCACAAGTTCTCACCTAAAGTTGTAGAAATCCAATTTTGATTTAGCTCCTCCAAAAATCAATTTGGTCGGCAAGAATATCCCTTGCATGTTTAAGGTAAGAACACATTAATATCCTAAAGTTGTGGAAATCAAATTTTGATTTAGCACCTCCAAAAATCAATTTGGTTGGCAAGAATATCCCTTGCATGTTTAAGGTAAGAACACATTAGAATACAATCAAAATTCCATCAGATTCAAAGATTTATTTGGAATTCCTTTTTCTTAGAATTTGTGCCATCGGTTTAGATACATTTGATGTATTCACAACATTCTGATTAAGTAATAAAGGTTTATATTTTGTGGCTATTAAATAATG
>WUAT03318455.1:0-10709 GCA_010015005.3 Ulmus americana | reverse complement strand
TTAACTTTTATATAGCTTATGCATTATTGGGTTCACCTCCATATGAGAGATTAGTGATACATTTCCATAGAATTGCAGGAGTCAAACAACCAAGGGAATTTGGATAGCCAAGTGTGTTGGAATTGAGCCTTGCACCATTGCCATGGATTTGGAGGGTACTGATGGGAGGGAAAGAGGCGAGGTAATTTATGTTTTTGTTGTAATTTATAAACTTCTAATGACAAAAAAAAAAAAAAATTTGTTGTCTGGAATGGAGATCTTTGTCAATGCTGATGGTTTCTTCATGTTTGTTATTTTCTCCAGGATGATACAACATTTGAGAAACAAAGTGCCCTATTTGCTTTAGCAGTTTCAGACATTGTATTGATAAACATGTAAGTTTGAGGTTGCCTGTTATATTTTGTATTCTTTTCTGCAAGCTAAATTTAATCAGTGTCAGTTTTGTTTGAGTTGTGGTAGCTTAGCTATGGGTGGGAGCTGTTAAACAGCACTAGCAATGCATAAGTTGTAGAAATGATCCTAGCCCTTTAGATGTATCCTAAGCCTGTATTCAACTGCATTGACTATATTAGTTACTATTATGCGTTTTGACATAGTTTTCTTAGTTCTGAGATTGAAAATTTAGCAGTTATACTAACATAACTTGACTAGGCTGGAGATGCTTAACTTCTTATTGTGGTAAGGCTGCATAAAAGTTTCTTAGTTGATGAGTCCTGCTGCTTCTTGGGACCATATTATATTGCAGGCCTGGTCTTTTCTTTTCCTGCCCATTAAAACTTTGCTGGGAATTTCTTTGTACAAGTCTTTTTGGGGCTGTTTGGTTTAGCGATTCAAATTCTAAAGTTTGAGTTATCTTATTTGAATCATGAAATTTGAATTATGTGATTTGAGTCATAAAACTTAAATTTGTGTTTGGAAAAGTGTCTGAAATTAGAATCCGAGTTTTAAAAAACTTGAATTTGTGTTTGGATAAGTTAAGTTGAATTAAGTTATAAAAGAAACAAAAATGAATTAAGATGTGGGTTTTTTCTTGATTCTGATTGATTGCCTTTTTTTTTTTTACGACAAGTTTTAAATCGGCAAGGAAACATCATTTTTCAATTATTACTTGCTGGGTCGGAGCATAGACGAGCGAGTCAAATGGTGTAACAACTACCCCACTGTCTCCGACATGGACTTGGTGAAATTGAATTCTCCGTGAAGATGCGGAGTACCAACGGATTCGTCGACTTTCCTCTTTCAAAGTGAATCTAGGGTTTTTGTCTGGCTACATCAAAGCCAACCAAGCCTGTAATGTAAGACACCTAATCGTTCCATCCCCTGCCTTTACTACCTGAACACTGCACTTGTGCATACTTTTTCTTGCTCTTTCTAGAAGTTTAAGTTAGAGTTAGAATTAGAATTCTCATAAAATCAAAACTCTAATCCAATAAGTTAAGTTGAATTGAGTTATAAAAGAAATAAAAATGAATTAAGATGTGGGTTTTTTCTTGATTCTGATTGATTGCCTTTTTTTTTTTACGACAAGTTTTAAATCAGCAAGGAAACATCGTTTTTTAATTATTACTTGCCGGGTCAGAGCGTAGACGAGCGAGTCGAATGGTGTAACGACTGCCCCACTGTCTCCGACATGGACCCGGTGAAATTGAATTCTCCATGAAGATGAGGAGTACCAATGGATTCATCGACTTTCCTCTTTCAAAGCGAATCTAGGGTTTTTGTCTGGCTACATCAAAGCCAACCAAGCCCGTAACATAAGACACATAATCGTTCCATCCCCTGCCTTTCCTACCTGTGTGCCTTGAACACTGCACTTGCGCATACTTTTTCTTGCTCATCTAGAAGTTTAAGTTAGAGTTAGAATTAGGATTTTCATAAAATCAAAACTCTAATCCAATAACTCAAATTTTAAGTCTAAACAAACAGGCCCTCTATACCTTATATTTTGTCTTATAATTATGGGACGTCAACATGGTCACCAATTGGGTAGTCAGCTGTTTTGAATTTGAGTTGTGTCTGGAATATACTTCTCGAATATAGATTTGTAGTGAATGTATCTAGGCCCTCTTTTTCTTGGCAAAACAAAGCTGGAAAGAGTTTGTAGCTTTTACATATATTTTACTTTTAGAAGCTTCTAGTCCTATTTCTTGAAGTCCATGGGTGGGATCGTTCCTTTCATAAATAAAGGACCATACTTTAAACTTTTAGTTCAGAGTTCCCTAGCTGTTCATCAGAACATATGAAACTAATATATACATTGATTGTCTTGTGGATACATGGAGATATACTTGGGCATAGGCATCAGTTTGCATATTTTGTTTTTTGCAGGAGGTGGGTGATTGTTTGAATATTATCCTGAGATTGATTTCTTTTATACAGGTGGTGCCATGATATTGGGCGAGAGCATGCTGCAAACAAACCTCTACTTAAAACAGTTTTTCAGGTATTCTACACTGCTTTCATTTCAAGTTATACTCGGATGTTTTCAGAGACAGTTGATAAATATTACTAGTCTTATTTCTGTCTGCTGATAGGTCATGATGCGTTTATTCAGCCCCCGCAAGACGACCCTACTGTTTGTTATACGTGACAAAACAAAGGTTGTATGTAGTTAGTGAAGAGTGAAGTTATTTACAAGATGCATGTATTAATTATATACCGTGAGAACACCTTTTTATTTTATTGATTCTTTCCCTTCCGTGACAGACTCCTATTGAACGTCTGGAGCCTGTTTTGAGGGAAGATATCCAGAAGGTACCTTTGCCTTCAGTTCTTAATGTTCCATTTTATTCTTTTTTTTTAATTCTTCTCTCTCATAGCATTTTTCGTTGACAACAATTTATATAGATATGGGATGCAGTTCCCAAGTCCGAGCCTCATAAAAATACCCCTATCAGTGAATTTTTTAATGTAAGAGTTCTCTCTCTTTCTGACTGATTTACTATTTCCTTTGTAACTTCTATTTTGTAATTAGCTTGACTTATGTCTCTGATTTTTATTTTTGTTTATTAATCTTTTTTCTATACTTGAAGGTTGATGTTGTTGCTTTGTCTAGTTATGAAGAGAAAGAGGAGAAATTTAAGGAGGAGGTAATCCCTGTAATCAGAAGTGATATTTGTTTTAAGAATTTCTATTAGTCATTATTGTCCCTTATTTTGTGGTTTGAGTTCTAGAATGTGGTGCACCATGCACTAACTACTAGTTGACTATTTGTCAAGCTTGAGAATTTTGTTGATTCATATAGATGCATATTAAACCACTTTAGATTTTATCTGCTTCAAATCTACAGTAACATTTTTGTGACATGAGATTGAATTTTTATGAATGTTTAACACACTTTGCAGAGTTCTTTATTTATTTCCTTATATCTTGCTTGCTTTCATATGCAGGTTGCCCAACTGAGGCAGCGATTTTTCAATTCTATTTATCCAGGTGGGCTGGCTGGTGATAGACGGGGTGTGGTCCCTGCCTCTGGCTTTTCTTTTAGTGCACAGCAGATATGGAAAGTTATTAAAGAAAACAAGGATCTCGATCTTCCTGCACATAAGGTTTATATACTTGCATCTTTTATTTACATTTGAACTTAAAAAATGAATAATATTTTGAGCATGCACGTAATATTATTTCTTCTTTTCAGGTGATGGTTGCCACTGTCCGTTGTGAAGAGATTGCCAATGAAAAATTCAGACAGTTGACATGTGATGAGGTATCCATTTCCATCCATCAATATTCAATCTCTTGAATGCTTATAGTGATTGACAAATTTTTAATTGGTCTTTGCTTGAATGGACTTGATTTAGGGTTGGTTGGAATTGGAAGAAGCTGTACAAGCAGGTCCAGTACCAGGTTTTGGGAAGAAGCTAAGCTCTATCTTAGAAAACTATCTTTCCGCGTAAGTCTGATTTGTTTGTAATTCTCAGTATTCAATTCAACTGTTGCAAGGTTCTGTTATGCATTTAAAAAGAAAGAAAAAGAATATGCACATATTACTTCTTTTGAAGGACTATACTTTACGGCAATGGAAACTTGAATTATATGTCTGGTATTATGAGAACATCAAGAGCATTACTTTAGGAGCCTAGAATAGTGATTCCTGATTGATATACTTGTTACCGTTTACTCATTTACCAATTAAACTTTGGCAAACTTACTTTGATCTATGATTATTCTATGTAGTTGAAATTCACTTGTTAGTATAGAGGGTTTATACTCAGAGTGAGATCCATCCTTTATTCCACAAGTCTTGAGTGCATCCTATACATGTTTCATTAAGTTTTGGTTTGACAAAAAGCTGTGATTAGCTTTTTAGCCAGAATTAATGTTAATAAGTAAATTATGCTTTGCTCACATTCTAACACGTCTATTTATTATCTTTTATAATCAATTAGAAAGTTCCTTTTGCAAGCTTGTTCTGCCCTTTTTTAGGCACTTCAAGTTCAAGGTTGTAAGTTTAGATGTGTTGCACAAGTTGGATCTTTGTTTCTGACCTCGCCCATGTGCTATCAATTTATTTTGTATAGATATGACATGGAGGTAACCTACTTTGATGAAGGTGTGAAAAATGCAAAACGACAACAATTGGTGTCAAAGGCATTGGATGTAAGACCAAAAAACGTTTCTTATTCCTAAATTCTTCACATAATTCAGAAGGATTAGAAATGTGTTTACCAACCATAATGCATTTTTGTCTCTTAATCTCTGCATGAGAAACAGTTTAATATTCTCCTTAGAAATGTGTTTACCAACCATAATGCATTTTTTGTCTCTTAGTCTCTGCATGAGAAACAGTTAATTATTTTCATTCCATAATGCTTTCTTGTTCCTCATAAAAAATGAATTTACTGATAGTATTATGTTTATGTCATTGTCATATAATTCTAAGGTCCCAAAGAAACTTGATCCTTCCTTCAGCATTTTTGGGTACAATAACTTAAATTTCATAGATGCTGAAACATTAAAATTAGATTTCGTCTGACAATTCATAGTAACTGTGTATTCCCTTTTGAACAACATTTTTGTCATAGAGGTTTCTTTCAAACTATGGTTTCTATGGTATACTATTGGATGTGGCAGGATATCATTAGTGGTGGCTTGTTTATTCTGTTTGATAAAAGATATACTTTTTCACTTGATACATTTTTGTTTTCCAACTCTGTAACCTTGTGATTTCTTATGGATTTTTCAGTTTGTGTATCCTGCGTATACTACCATGTTAGGAAATTTACGATCCGAGGCACTTGAGAATTTTAAATCTAGTATGGAGAATTTATTGAACAAAGGGGAAGGATTTGCTGCGTCTGTTTTTGCTTCTGCTGAATTTGCGATACATGATTTTGATCGAGGATGTGCAGGTATATAAAATTTTGTTTGGCAATCATGCCATCTTTGAGAGTCGGTTGATGTTTCCTATATGGAAAAAAAAGAAAAATTATTATCTACTTAACATGCACAAGCTCCTTCTTTTGCCCCTGCAGAAGTCCTAATAATCTAAATATGCTCTTGACGCATGGTTTTCTTGACATCGATCTACTTATAATCTGACAGCTAGTGTTATTATAATATAGTTTTCATAGGTTTCTCATTTTTTTTTTTTTTTGAAAGGTCATGTTGCATATTTTAGGTAGTACCAGATGGCACTAAACCTCCTTATATAAAAGATGTTAAGTTATAATTGTTGCTGAACCCACTATAATTTATACGTTTATTAGGAATTGATTTCCTTCTTATGACATGATCTCTATTGTTCTACTTCTAACTATCGTCTCGAACATTATAATGAATTCTTGCTTTCTTTGTTGTCCAACTATATGTCATACTGTCAATGATTTGTCATATGTAATAAGCTTGCTTTCATTGGGTGGGAATGCTCTTTGCAGATGCTGCCATAAGATGGGCTAATTGGGATGCCTCGAAAATAAGGGAAAAACTCAAACGTGATATTGAAGCTCATGCATCATCTGTTCAGAGTGCAAAGTTGTCAGAACTAATTGCTAACTATGAGGTAATATTCTCCTCGGTATGAGTACATATGATTAACAATATCACATAGGAAAATACTACAATGAAACCAGGTGATTCATTATTTGTAAGTGCTTAAACCCGGGGACATTGATTTTGCAGAAGCAACTTTCTGCAAGTTTGGCTGAACCTGTTGAGTCCCTATTTGAAGCTGGTGAAAAGGACACCTGGGCTTCTATAAGAAAGCTTCTTAAACGTGAGACTGAAGTAGCTGCATCAGAGTTCTCATCTGCCATTGCTGGTTTTGAGTTGGATGAAGAAATAGTTGAAACGATGTTGCAAAATTTAAGGGACTATGCAAGAAGTGTGGTGGAGAAAAAGGCAAGGGAAGAAGCTGGAAAAGTATTGATTCGCATGAAAGATAGGTAGAAACTTGTGCTTCTATCTTCTTAGTTTCGTATACATATATATATATTCCAATTTGGTTATTTCTGAATTTGGTAGCATTTTTCAGGTTCTCAACAGTCTTCAATCATGACAATGATTCCTTGCCCAGAGTTTGGACTGGAAAAGAAGACATTAGAGCTATCACCAAGGAAGCTCGTTCTGCGGTAATTTGTTCTTTACTTTCCAGATTTAATTTTCTCATTACCTGCCGATTTGTTCTGAAACAAATTTTGAGAGCAGCTTTTCGTTCACAATTTTGTGCAGTCTCTGAAGCTTTTATCTGTTATGGCCGCAATTCGTTTGGATGATAAGCCAGATAAGATTGAAAATATACTTTTTTCCTCTCTCATGGATGGAACTGTTACTGTTACATCCTCGAAAAGTAGGAGCGTAGCAACTCCTACGGATACTCTCGCCTCAAGCACCTGGGAGGAGGTAATATACAGGGTTATTGTTGGTTTCTCCATACAAAGTTTATAGTATTAAACTTACATATCATAAGCATTAATTACTTACCAGGTTTCTCCCAAGAATACCTTAATTACTCCAGTGCAGTGCAAGACACTGTGGAGACAGTTCAAGTCTGAGACTGAGTACTCTGTCACACAAGCTATTTCGGCGCAGGTAAAGTTTTGATACTGCTGTATACTTGATGTTGCAATATACTCTAGTACTTTCATCTTTTTGCAATCGTGGCTTTGATAATATGTTAACGATCAGAATGCAATTGAGCAACATTAAATAGAATTAAACTATTCAAAATGCAACCAAGTAATTTGTTATACCAAGTTTGGAAACACATCAAAGCACGTTTGAGTGCTTTCATACTTTCAATGAAGCTTATTTCAAGGGAAGTTTCTACACATATTATAACTTGCTTGAATAGTCAAACTCTAAACTATAATTTACATAAAATAATAAAATCAAAAAATCAAAACATAAAGACACTTAAGTGGCCAATATAGATAGAGGAATCTAACTTAAAGCTATTGAAATCTTTAAGTACATTTGCAATTTCAGAATTATTTTGGAAGTTGAAACAGAGCTTTTTGAATATGTTCCTTTGGTTATGACTTATGAATATTGATTTAATTGTCTTTTTAATACACTGAGGTTCATTTAATTATGTTATGTCGTACTAATCTCCCTATGAAAATTTTTTTTTTTCAACAAGCAAATTTATAATATACCACATTTGTATTTCAATTGTAATTTTTCTAGTATTTCCAGAAAATTCTCAGATCTCATTTGGCATGTTGTGGTCTATTTTTAGTTTTCTTTCTTTACAGTTTCTCACAAGCAATGATCACTCCCGATCTATTTGTCATATGACCCTGTTGTTTTCTATTTTCAGGAGGCACATAAGCGTAGTAACAATTGGATGCCTCCTCCGTGGGCAATTGCAGCTATGATTATTCTTGGTTTTAACGAGTTTATGCTCCTCTTAAAGTAATTCTTGACTTCTAACTTCTTTACAATTGATAATTGTCATTCTCTGTTTTCTAGGCATATCTCCTTTATTTGATCATTGTATTTGTTGACTTTATCCATCAAATGAAACAGGAATCCTCTGTACCTCATTGTGTTGTTCGTCGTGTATCTGCTATCAAAAGCCTTATGGATACAGTTGGACATTCCGGGAGAGTTTCGTCATGGCCCTGTGAGTATAAATGCAGTATTTATTTCCTGTCTTTTTTTTTTTTGAATGATTTTCTCATGGTGCTCGGTGCTCCAATTAATATATCCATGTCCAGGAAAATTCAGCGAGTCAGTGTTGTTCTTTCTCTCTCTTTTTGTTTTTCCTTTCGAGTGACTTTGTTATGTGCAATTTCTTCCCTATGTTTTGACCATTACATTTCTGAGATTATCTGATTTTTTTTTTGTCCCTTACAAAATTAGTGGATGTATCTATTTCCTTACTATAGTCTTGTTTTGCATACGAATATTATTAGTAATAAAACTATGGCGTTTAGTGGCCAAGATAGTTGAAGAAAGCAACAAATACCATATGACAATTAGTTTGCTTGCTTGTACAAGTTTTATTTTTGAACTATTTCGAGGGTTTTTAGTTAGAACCAACTCAATTAAGAATACTCTTCTTGCAAACTGATACTGAATTTAATTTTCTTGTTTCCTTGGCAGATTGCTGGAATGCTATCAATCTCATCAAGATTTCTCCCCACTGTTATGAACCTTCTACAACGACTCGCCCAAGAAGCTCAGGGGAATCCAACACCACAACCACAAAGGCAGACAGGATCGATTGTCACTCAGGGATACAGAAACCAAACACATCCATCAAATCCAATCTCAAGCTCAATTCCCGAGTCATCCATTTCGTCTAGTATTTCATCAACTGATGATGGGGTTGAGTACTCGAGCCCAAACATAACCCACAGGCGAGTTTCAAACGTTCAAGAAGCCGAAGTTTCTTGATGCTATGTGCTTTTTTGTTTGTGTGTATCAAATTAGGATGGGGACTATCTTTTACACAATAGTTGCCGTCTTCCCTTTTCTATTGGTCTTGTTGCATTGTATTTCTTGTTAGAGGGAGGAGGTAGAAAATGTCTGGTTCTTTTGAGATGACTCCTGATAGATGTTACTTTCATTTATAGGTGAAAGGTTACATTTGGAGTAGGTTTGACAGTTTCGTTCTGTAACAAGTCATTATATGAAGAATAAATTATTAATAAGATCAAGGGTTGTCTTGTTTGACATACATTTGCTAGTATGATAAAAATATTGCGCGGCAGAATTATGGAGAGGGTTGTGGAGTGTTCCTAATGAAGTCTGACATAGAAAAGTTCCTCAGAGTTGTAGGACGGGACATTTATAAAAATGTCAATTCTTTTTGGACACCATCACGATAGATTAAGATTTTAAAAATTATCACTTTTTGTATTTTTAGGATTAAAATACTATGTGTTTGTTAAGTTAATCAGTAGTTATTTTTTATATGAAAGACAATCAATAATTAATTTTTGGTTTATTGTTGAAAATCTAACTAATAATTTTTAGTCGGTAGTTAAAAATTTAATCGGTGGTTAATTTTTTGTCCATTATTGAAAATTTAACTAATGGTTGTTTTTTTTTTAGACAAGGGAAAGTAGGTTGAAAATGAAAGTAAAAATATTTTAAATTAGACTGACAAAAAGAATATTAAGCCTAATTTTTTTTCTACAGAGAAAGAAGAGTTTGAGAACTCCTCCCCTTTTTGAAAATCTGAGTTGATCCAGGCGTCTATTGATGACATGGCTGAGAATATGGCTTTGAAAATATTATACTTTTGATGCACTGCAGTTGAATGGCGGTGTCCTATATTATAGATACAATGCATGTGTTCCCTTCGACATGCGTGATAATTTTGCAAATAAAACACCCCAAACCAAGTGCATGTTTCTTTCAAAATTTTGGGGAAAAAAGAAAAAATACGATGCCTTGAAACAATTCTCTTAAAGGTTCCAAAGCAATACATGTTTTATGTATTTTGTAGCGCGAAAAGGAAAACACTCCTCAAGAACCAAAAAAAGCATTTCGATTGCACTAATATGATTATGGGGTATCAAGACAAGTGCACGTCTATTTTGAGGTTTTAAATATTTTGTTGGGGATAAAATCTCAGTAGTGAAAATTTACCCTTACAACAATGGAAAGACCATAACTTAGAAAATACTATTATCGTTTATCCATCCATGTAGTTATTGGATTGTAATAAATCGCTTCATCCTGCAAAACTAACATAAAAACCATAGATTGATTCTGTTCAAAATGTTTTTGCGAGATTAAATTCTGAATCGGAAGGAATAGATAAATTCCTTATTTATTTATTTTGACGGGAATAGCTCAATTCTTAATTGAGGTACCATACTTTTATGTTATGTTTATTATAATATCAATTATTTTATTTTTGGTTTAAAATATTTAACTAATTAGCGGCAATACCCCTAATCTTTACGTGAGTTTATGTATTGCCCCCTAATGTTGTAAATTGGCGGGAATACCCTCCAAATATGCATTTTTTTGGCAATTTTCACGTTTGACGAAATGAAGCTCATTTCCATTAACTGTACCTGCACACATGAGTTGCACGTGAGGGGTAATTTTGGAATTGTGGTTTAATTCCTCATATTTGCACTATATTTCGCTTGTTCGTTGTTTTTGGAATTGTGGTTTAATTCCTCATTAGAGGACCTCCATACCTGGCCCACCTCTGCCCATCACCGTCGTCAGCCCACCTCCGATGATCACCTGAAACCCAACAAAATCAATTCAATAAGTTTGGTTTTAATCTCACCCATTTTTCC
>WUAT03318344.1:0-10711 GCA_010015005.3 Ulmus americana | reverse complement strand
GTCGCTATAAAGTGCATGCCTCTGGAATACTGTAGTCTCTCGGGAATATTACAATCTCCCAGCCTTATTAATATCATGTGAAGTATCTACTCTATAGCGACAACATGTCGTCGCTATAGAGTTGGACGCTTTGAGAATATTGCAACCGTAATTTCACCTCGAAGACCAAAATGTTTTGTTGGAAATATCAGCTCTATTGGGGCGACAATTTTGCAACGACAAGCGTGTCGTCGCTATAGAGTCGGTCAATAGCGACGACATCAGCTGTCGTTGCAATAGATTCTAACTATAGCAACGATAATTTATGTCATCGCTATAGGTACGGTCTATAGCGACGACAACTATGTCGTCTCAAAATTGTCACCCTAATAGACTCTTTTTCTTGCAGTGGTCAATAAAAAAATAACAAGCAATCCACTTCTACAAATTGATTTAATCATCCCTAAATCTGGTGCAAATATAACATAAATAAATATGAAAATAGAAACCAAACAACTATTTAATCAGTTAATAATGAAAATGATGTAGCTCGTGAGAGAAAAGAGCCAAAAACTTTCCTTCTCATTCTTTTCCAATTGCAACCAAAATCGAAAACATGGTTTCGTAAAAAAAATCAAAGAGTTCTTGAAAAGTGTTGTGCCCAAATATGTTTCTATGTGTACCAGAGTTTTTGGAAAGCGAAAGCCCTTCCTAATTTTTTTTTTCTTTTCTTTCAAACACTGTTAATGATTAAAAATGTTGAATTAATTTTTTTAAAAAAATTGAATATCCACGAAATTTATCTATATTATAATTCAATAATCATGTAATGTTCAATACTAAAAACAAATCCTCGTGAAACATGTGGATTACGATAATGCATATTATATACTATATTTCTTGTATTTATTCTTTTTGGAAACGAATTTTCTGTTTTATTAATTAGTTTTGTTCTTATCTTTCTTTTAAATAATTCTCCAAATACCCCACAAATATTTTTAGGATCCGCAGACGAAACACTCTTTCATTAATTAATTCCAATACTGCTCTATATATTTTAAGCTCACCACATTCACAAACACACTTCAAAGCAAGAGAGTAGCAATGGAGAAACTTGGGAGCTTTAAAAGCTTTAGAAGCCTTAAAAGCTTTAGAAGCTTTAGTCATATTAATATAGATTTGGAGAAGGAAGAAAATTCCCCAGAGATACTTGAAGCTCAAGCCCACATATGGAACCACATTTTCCATTTCATAAACTCCATGACCCTAAAATGTGCCATTGAATTAGGTATACCAGACATCGTTCACAACCATGGCAAACCCATGACTCTTTCTCACCTCATTTCTGCTTTACCAATTCACCAAAACAAATCCCCTTATGTCTATCGCCTTATGCGCGTTTTGGTCCATTCCGGCTTCTTCTCTCTTGAAAAATTCGGAGAAAACCATCAAGAAGAAGGTTATGTTCTAACTAATGCTTCCAAGTTGCTACTAAAGGACAACCCCTTGAGTCTCACACCCTTTTTGCTTGCCATGCTCGATCCAATTTTAACCAAACCATGGAATTTTCTTGGCAGTTGGTTCCAAAATGACAATCTTACGCCGTTTGATACGGTGCACGGGTTGCCATTTTGGGAATATGGGGGCCATGAGCGAAAGCTAGCAACCTTCTTCAACGATGCTATGGCTAGTGATGCTAGATTAGTGATGAGTGTGGTGATTGACAAGAGCAAAGAAGTGTTTGAGGGTTTGGAATCTTTGGTAGATGTTGGAGGAGGCACTGGAACTGTGGCTAAGTCTATTTCTGATGCTTTTCCTCAAATAAATTGCACTGTCTTTGATTTGCCTCATGTTGTAGCTGATTTGCAAGGAAGTGACAACTTGAACTTTGTTGGAGGGGACATGTTCGATGTTGTTCCTCCTGCAGATGCCGTTTTATTAAAGGTAATAACTTTAGCTACAAAAATGTATTTATTTATTTGTTTTAATGTGATGCTGAATTAATTTAGGGTAATTATCTGTTGTTACGTAGTTATAAAAATAATGACCCTTTTTTTTTTTTTTTGGTAATATATAAACAAATTGTTTTACCTCTCATGTTGTGCTCAATAATGTATAAAAAAGACTTGGCCTTCATTCTACTACATCGATCCTACACACAAAAATTCAAATCCTATTTTCTAAAAAATTTAAAAAATTTATTTATTTTCCCTATTCTCATCATTATTATATTATATTATGTGACTCTATTACCTTTTACATCATTCTACCATATTTTATTATTTTACACACCTAAACTTATCACCTTTTACATCTTACACGCTTAAAACCTATCACTTTTTTATATTATATTATTAATATTATTACCACCTTTTAAATAAAATATTATTTTTTTAATTTTATTTTATTAAACCTTAATATATCTCCACTATCTTTTACATAAAATTATTTTTTAATCTCGTGGACTCCACTTACATTTACTAAATATTTTAGAATCCTGTTCAAAAAATTATCCGATTCAAATCACCAAAATCATATTTAAATCACATCTCAAACACCCTTAGTAATATTGCACATTGGAATTTTAAATTGCATTTAATTTGTTAGTTTTATGTTTAAGACTTAATGATTCGAATGTTTCTCGAAGTTTTTCCGAATTTGTAATTTGCTATCACATATTTCTAAATAGCTTTTAAACGCCCAAATTTATTATTTAGTGACTTAAGTGACATAAATTGTGCTTTATTAGGACAAAAAATGGATGAGAAATAAGTTTGGGAGAAATAAGTTTGGGGTCCTAATTCATCAGAAAAATACGTTTAAAAAATTTTAAAGACCATTTTAAAATATAAAGTGATTACTTAGTCCGGAATCATTTGAATCACTAAGTCTATGTCTAAACAGTCAAATCTCTAATGTGGTACTATTATATGTCAACAGTTTATTGTTAAGTAGTGATTTAGTTTAAAATTGAATTTACCTTACTGTGGATTTTTTTTTTTACTGAACTTACGTTGAAATTTTATGCACTGTAAAAAAATTAAAAATCGACTATAAAGTGTAATATTTAACTGATCGACTATCAGTACGAAGGAAAACCAAATTTCAAGATATGTTTTTAATATTTCACAAAAAAGAAAAATCAAACTTGTTATTTGCGACTACAGGACACCGACATAATAATTTCCAAATCTATTATTAAAATAACTGTCAGGCGTGGAGCCGGGGAGCATGTGAGGGCAGGTGCCCCCAGTACAAGTAAAATTAATATATGCATGTGAGGGCATGTGCCACTTTTAATAAATGCTGAAATTTATTATTTTAGTTTTAATAAAATATCCACTTTTACTATTTTAATTCAAATATATATGTAGGGTTTAGTTGTAAAAAAACTTAAAATTTGATTAAAATATATATATAAAAATTTAGGTGTAAAATTTGTAAATTTTTTATACTATTTGTGTGGAATTTTGGCCAGACTCCGCCACTGGATCCTCTCATTCACATATGTAGTGTTTCTGTGTTTGTCAAATATTGCTAAATATTATTTAGTATAATTGTTTAATAGTTGATGTGCTGGAGTGTCACGTCGTATGGCTCAATAATGCTAAGCTAACGTTGCTGCATTTGTTTCATATTCCCAAAAGCCCCATATAATATTTTAAAATATACTAAAATAGATAGATAACGACATTTTCCATTTCTTCAAATTCTTATTTATAAATTATAACAAAATTAAGCTATCGATCAATTACTTATTTGTATTATAGCTAATCATATATATATTGTAACATGTTAATATTATATTATTGAAATGCTTCTAATTTATGAAAACTGTGTGTGATAAATTATTAGTGGATATTGCACGATTGGAGCGATGAGGAAAGCGTGAAAATACTTAAAGGGTGCAAAGAGGCCATAATAAGTAAAGGAAACAAGAAAGGGAAGGTGATTATAATAGACATGCTGATGGAGAATCAAAAGGATGATGATGAAGGTGATGAATCCTATGAAACTCAACTCTTCTTTGATATGTTGATGATGGTTTTGGTCACTGGTCGAGAGAGAAACGAGAAAGAGTGGGCTAAGCTCTTTTTTGATGCGGGTTTCTCTAATTATAAGATAACTCCTATCTTGGGTTTAAGGTCCCTTATCGAAGTTTACCCATAATAAGTTGGTTCCATTGTTTGATGGTATTTATTTAGACTAATGTATGTGTGTGAGGTTAATAATAAAAGCCTACTAGAACTAAATGCATGTATCTTTTATATATTATAATGCAATTATTATAATAAAGAATGTATTATCGCTTTTATTTAATATCTTTTCATTTTTTTTTTTTAGATAATTACAAATTGGTACCCTCTTATTTACACTTGTTGTAGAGAAAGGACTTTGAGTTTCTAAGAACTTCTTGGAGTACCCTCTAATTAACCATAAATATATAAATGAACCTCATTTGATATGTATTGTCAATTTTCCACTAATGTATAAAATAAATTTAAATAAAAAATATTTTATAAAATAAAAATTGATAAAGAAGATAAACTTAATTAAATAAATCTAAAAAGATAAACTTAACCCCTTAAAAGAGAGATAAACTTAATTAAATCAATCTAAAAACCAATTCGAAAAAACTAAAGTCATCTTCAACCTCACTCTCTATCTTCATCTCTACTTGCCATGGGCAACCACTACCACTAGTTGCAGTTCATTTCTGTCAAATTGTTGTGGAAAAGAAAAAGAAACAAAAACAAAATTCACTTGATTCTCTAGACCTGAATTTCTAATATGCTAATATTTTCCCAGATTTGAAAAAAAGAAGTATTTGGCTGGACATTTCCCTAATATTCATAGAACTGACATGCATAGAACTCTCTTAGATCCAAACACATAATTTGATTTTCTAATTTATTTTCCCAGCAAACAAACATCACTAATCATCAGAAAAAACAAAGCAAACTCAATAATCTTCACATCAATTTTTGCAAAAATATCAAGAATCAACAACTTTCCAAACTCAACAAAATCCCAAAATAACAATTACTTTTTTTTTTTTCTCTCTCTCTCTTTAGAATTGTAAGATTTTATAGGTTCTGAGAGGAAGAGGGGAATTATTGTTGCGGCCAGGACATGGCCAAGGCACTCTGGAGTCACGATTGTCATCTTGGCCTAGGGGATCATATGTTCATGGGGGTTGTAGAGGGGTGTAAGGTGGTGGGAAGCAGAGCTTGCGAGAGAGGAGTGCAATCCCATATCTGTTGGGCTCGTTGGATCTTTGGTTACCATAAGGGGTGGAGCCAAGGCATGGGCTTTCGTTGGAACTAGGATGGCCAAGTGGGAAAGGAAGGGTTTGGATCTGGTGGTTATATCAAGTAGAGATCTCAAAATATTTGGGTTTTGACTAGAGGAGGGGATTTTGTCAGAGCTAGGGTGGCTAGAAGGGCCAGAATTGAGGGCTTGGGTTTGGTAGGCTTTGGCCGGTGGAGAACTTTGGATCTTTGGGTTTCGGCTGGAGGGGTCAAGTTGGGTTGGAGGTTCTCTCCTATGAGTTCTAGCCGGTGGATGGTTTGAGCAAGGTGGATGTTTCTTGGCACCTGGCAGTTTACACGGATAGATGTGGCTAGATTGGATGAGTATGGAATTCACTGTCTGATCTACACAAATCATAAGAGCTTGAAATACATATTCACTCAGAAATAGTTGAATATGAGGCAATGAAGGTGGTTAGAGCTGGTGAAGGACTATGATTGTGAAGTCTTCTACTATCTTGGAAAGGCAATTATAGTTTCTGACGCTCTTAGTTAGAAATCCTCAGCTACTATAATGCCCATACAAGCATTGCCTGAGGCATTATAAGAAGATATTCAGAGGCTGGATCTGGAAATAGTCACGGGGACAGATGTCCGCCCTAACTCTATAGCCAACCATATTTGATGAGATGAAAGGGTCTCATGAGTTAGATCTGACTCTAGTAAGACTTAAGGAAGAAGACTTTGAAGGAAAGAAAACAAAATTTAGTGTCTTGTTAGATGAAATTCTACACTTCAAGGGAAGGTTGTGTGTACTTGAGGATCCAAAATTGAGAAATCAAATCCTATATAAGGCACATTCGACCCCGTATTCAGTTCACCTAGGTGCAACCAAAATGTACAAAGACTTAAAAGAACACTTCTGGTGGTCTGGCATGAAGAATGATATTGCTAAGTATGTCGCTAAATGCCTAATTTGTCAGAAAATTAAGGCTAAACATCAACAACCTAGAGTTGAATTGCAGCCATTAGATGTGCCAGAATGGAAATGGGAGTAGATTGCTATGGATTTTGTTATAGGTTTGCCCAAAACTACAAAGAGTGATGATGCTATATGGGTAGTTGTAGACGAATTAACTAAATCAGCACATTTTATACTGATCAAAATGACTCATTCGTTGGAGTAGATAGTGGAATTAAATGTTCGAGATATTGTTCACCTACACGGGGTACCGAAATCCATCATATCTAATCACGATGCTCAATTTACCTCGAAGTTTGAGAAGGGTGTTCAATAAGCGATGGAAACGAAATTGAATTCTAGTACAACTTTTCACCCTCAAACGGATGGTTAGACTGAAAAAACCATTCAAACGCTCGAAGACATGCTTTATGCCTATGTTTTAGAGTTCAAAGGTGATTAGAATAGGTACTTATCTCTCATTGAATTCTCATGCAACAAAAGTTATCAAGCAACAATCGGTATGGCATCGTACGAAGCTCTTTATGGTAGAAGGTGTAGATCACCAACTCACTGGTACAAAATTGGTGAAAGGGATTTTATTCATAATACCACCGAAGAGTTAAAAAGAATCAAGCCAGGATAGAAACAGCATAGAGTTGACATAAGGCGTATGCTGATAAGAGAAGAAGGCTTTTGGAATTTCAAGTTGGAGACTTTGTTTTCTTGCAAGTGGCACTTTTCAAAAGAGTAATGCGGTTCGGGAAGAGGGGCAAACTAAATACTAGATACATTGGACCATATGAAGTCCTCGAACTTATAGGAAAGGTAGCCTATAGACTAACATTGCCGCCAAGTCTAGTTGCAGTACATAATGTATTTCATGTATCAATGCTTAAGAAATACGTACCGGATACGTCACATATTTTGCAACATGATCTGATTGAAATTTACAGAGATATGTCCTATGAAGAAATGCCAGTAAAGAGTATGGATTGAAAGGTTAAAATGTTAGGGAATAAAGAGATACCTCTTGTAAAGATTTTATGGAAAAATCATAAAGTCGATGAAGCAACATGGGAAAGAAAGGATGAGATGAAGTTGACTAACCCAGAATTGTTCTAAATTTTTGGGATGAAATTTTTTGTAAGGAGGGTAGACTATGAAACCCTAGAATGTTCATGCCCTTCGTTAGTGTAATAGTTGTTATTCAGTGATACTTGTAACATGTTTTTGATATTAATATGTGCAGATTCAAGAATATCATATCTTAACCAATGTCTTTTTATATATTAAATTTGTAAAAAACGAATTGAAGGCGGTTACAATCTTGATTGGCAATAATGTTTATATATATGAGTAGATTTGAAATACAACTAAACTCTATTAATGCATACTTAATGTACCTTAATTTAGGCATTAATGTGCTCATTAAATACAAAATAAACAAGTGTGAGTATGGAGTATTGTATGGAGGTTTTTATTGGAGTGATTTTTACAAGAGAACTATGAGGTTAAACAAGGTTTTGTGGCTAAAACCTACATAGAAATTTGGCCAGGTTGTGCTCAAGTAGGGCTTATTTGGCCAAGGTGTCTGGCCAAACAACCAACCCTAACCGGATAGCCATCACCATCTGATCAACTTATGATCAAAACTAAATTCCCCATCAAATTTGCTTGAGTGTATACTTGGATTGCCTTCACGTCCTATTTGGCCATAGACTACCCAGATAGACTCAAGGTATACTCAACCAAATTGCTTCAAACCAACCTCCTTTTCAAGCTGATGCATACTACCCTAACCCCTCTTTCATCTAGTTTACAACCCTTATAATCTGGCCAAACCACTTGGATAGGATAGGTGACACTCTTCCCTGATTACATTGCTTGAGACCATCAAAACCAAACCAATTAGCATCAACGCTATGCAAACCTATGTGATCCTTACATGCTTACAATCTAGCAAGGAAGTGATCAAAAGCACAACTTATTTGGCCAAGGTATACCCGGATAGGCTAAAGGAAGTACCAACCAAAATATTATCCTCTCAACCCCTTATTCAAGCTGAATACATACTACCCAAAGCACCTTTCTAACCGACCAAGTATACTCCTATTTGGATAAGGAATAGCCAAATGAACAACCTATCCAGCCACACTACCTGGATAGGCTTGGTGGCATACACATAAACCCCATGCCTAAAGCTAACCAAAACACAACCCTAAGCTCTACCCTATCCGGCCAACAATGGCCATAATCCGACCACAATGCAGTCAAGCAACACCATCCATCTGGTCAGGACAACTCGAATAAGCTTGGTGATGTGTAACCCGAATAGGCACCAAACTCGGATAGTTTTTGGTTGAAGGATTGTTGTTAAACAAACTAACCGGTCAAGGCACAAACAAATTATGCTATTCGGCCAAAAATTTGCATGGCCAAATACCATCTTGCATGGCTGGACAGGGGGCTGATAATGGGGCAACTGAGTGGTTTCCAGGTGTAAATAGGAGATCACTCACCTCCCTTTTCAACCAATGCATGCTGAGGAGGGCAGAGTGATTTGATAGTGAGAATCTTGCTTTGTCTTCCACTTCAAAGGTACTAGCCAGTAGGAAGCAAGATTAAGAGGTGAATGATGTTTTGCAACATCTATAAATAGAAGGGAATGGAGCTGAGAGACTCATTTGGTGCTGAAATTCCTCATCTCTCTAAAACACTCATCCCTCTTTCTTCTTTGTGCTGGCCGAATAGACCCCCAGGCAAGAACAAGTTGTGTTCTTGGTTCTAGCTCAAATATTTCAAGAATTTGAAGCACAAGCTGAAGCTTGATCAAGGTAAGGTGGATTTCTATGTAATCCATGTAATTTTGACAAGATTTGATATGGTTTCTAATGTGTTCTTACATTGGAAATGCTAGGTGTTGTTCTTGGCCAAGTGAACCAATTGGAGGAGCTAAATTCACTTGAATTTTTGCAAGCTTTTAGGTGAGGGATATGGAACTTTAGTTGCCCGAGTAAAGTCTATTGCACGTTAGAATTTTGTGAAAAAATTCTATGGATTTGTGTTTGAAAAGTGTAGATGAATTACATGAAATGTATGGAGACTAAAAGTGCAATTTTATGTGAAATTAAGGAAGTGTATTGCTTGCAAAATTAAAGTTCAAAAATATGATTTTGTGTTAGATTGTCATGTGAAAAATTACATGCAAAAGTATGGTTGAAATCTAGAATATTGCATGTTAGTAATTTAATGGAAAAATTCATAGATGAAATTATGAAGTTGCTTGCGAAACGTAAAATGGAGTTACTGGTAAGCTCAATGAGAACTAAGAAATTTAAGATAAAAATGAAATGTATGGTTGAATGTGATTATGTGATCACCTAAATACAAAGATAAAATCGACCACTAGTGAATTTGTAGAGCCAGAGGCTCAATACGTGTTTTTATGTATTTTTATGTGTTTTTGACAGTCTGAAACTGTTATTTTTAGGAGTCATGCAAGAAACATGGATTTTTAAACTTAAATGAGAAAATGTCATTTTAAAATAATAAAAACAAGATTTTTAGACCTATTTAGTATAAGTTTTGACAAATGAGCAATTTTAGTAAAAATAGAATATTTTTGAAATTCTCAAAAATATAAGAAAAACCTTAAGACAAATTTTGGAAGTTTTGGTAAATGTTCTTTTAAATTAAAAAAAAGATTTTTTTTTAATATTAAAGAAAAGAATTTTTAGATAATAATCGAAATAGAGAATTTATTAATAAATATGAGTTTTGTAGGATTTAGTAAAAAGGGATTTTGAAGAATTTATTTAGAAAATAAATAATAATCTGGAATGAAATTTTAATAAGAAATAAAATATTAAATGGATTTTTAAACGACTAGATTATCTGCTAATAACGATCCTATTATCGCTGATTTTGTGATATGTATGGAAATTCGTTCCTGAAAAGTAGTTCGGTAAAGAAATTTTAATAAAGTATGCTCTGTGTTTAGGTCAAATTCCGTAAGGTGAAGGATTATTTGGAGCGCAACAAATAGGTAAGTACATGTTTCACCTACAACATGAAACAAAATTGTATTTCAAAATAGAATGTGCAATATTTTTATATTAGAAATGCTTTGTCAATGTGTTATTGTGATGTGAGGGGATGCATTGGATTGTGAATAATGTTAATATGATAATATGAATGTATACTACAACAAAATCGCTCAAAAACCACGATTAATCCCCATTGTTTTTGAGTCAAAAACAACGGTTGTCCAACTGTAGTAACTAGCCCTGTAGTTTTTACTACACCCATAAAATAAGTTTTTTTAACCGTTGTCATATCGTCATGAATAACTATTGTTTTCGGTATTAGAATACAATGTTTGTTACCCCTTTTTTTGCTGTTATGTTTATTTATTTTCCAAAAAAACGTTGTTTTTTATAATTTAAAATAACGAATATTGATTAAAAAACGTTGTTTTTAAAACCATTGTCAAGTACTATTATGTGTAGATTTGCGT
>WUAT03318123.1:0-10712 GCA_010015005.3 Ulmus americana | reverse complement strand
TTTATACAAGAATGAACTGCAAATGTATGCTCAAAAGAGAAATCTCGTGTTACCTGTGTACTCTTGTGAGCGGGAAGGCCCTCCTCATGCAAGTCGCTTCAAGAGTAGGGTAACAATTGGTGGACAGACATATGAGAGTCCAGAATTCTTTCCCACGTTGAAGGAGGCTGAACATGCAGCTGCAAGAGTTGCTTTGATGTCATTTTCTCCTGCTGAAGTTCTAAAGGTTAGTTCCCACCATTTATAGGGCCTGTTTAGGAGTTGTATTATGTTGCCCCTATAAGCAATTCTAAAAGAATTCAAGCAATAAAAGGTGATTGGTTAACTTTCTTTTGGTGGGTTTTTCATAATCTACTGCATCAAAAAGCAACATTCAGAGATAAATTGTTTAGTAGAAGATTTCAAAATTGGAGGACACATTACCCAATAATTTTCTACACCAGTTTTGAAAAGTTTAAAAACAAAATATTTATAAAACAAAAAACGAGGATCTTTTTTTTTTTGGTTTGTTCTTTATATTTTCTGTGTAAGGTTTTGAGATCTGTGTACATTTTCTTTTGGAATTGCTGAAATAAACTTCAAAATGCAGAGGATTTTTTGTGATTGTATTTTCCTTGGTTTTTATTTTCTATAGGATGATTCCAGTTTTTACAAGAATCTTTTGCAAGAAATGGTTCAGAAAGAAGGTTTGTGTTTACCAATATATGACACTAAAAAATCTGGCGAACCACATTGTCCAACTTTCATTGCATCAGTGGAGATAGAAGGAGAGTATTTTGCAGGAGAGGTTGCTAAAACCAAGAAGCAGGCAGAAATGAATGCGGCTAAGGTCGCTTACAAAGCTTTGATGGGGCGTAAGTGTGTGTTTCTTTCAATAGCAATCCTTTGATTCCAGTCCAGTTTGTAGATTATTCTCTCTCTCTCTCTCTCTCTATATATATATATATATATGTATGTATTTTTTGTATGTATATTATCATTTTTATTTTTATTTTTATTTTATTTTTTTCTTTTTTCTTTTTAAAAATTGTATGTTTTTTATGTGGATTAAGTAGTAAAGGAAAATAGGGTGTTTGCTCGGGTTCATGCTATTAGGAACATTAAATCCTTGAGTTATTTGGCATTCTACTTTTGCACATCATGAACATTGTCCATTTTGAACCCTGTAGGGATTGAGATTTGTGTAGAAGATACTCTATTTGTTAAATGAATTCATGAACAAGCCTAGTCAGTTGCTTTTTTCAATAGAACTATACGTTCTGTTTTTAAATCGATTGGGTTGTGGGTGCATGTGCCTTGTGATTCTCCCTTCATAATGAGTGCTTTGTGCCATGATAAAAGTTGATATTTAAATTGATCCAATTATTTAAAGTTGATCATTTTTCTTGTCTATTGTTCTATAACATTTTATGACCTATGATATTAAGTTAATAGTGTTGTGCATGTATTGCAGTAAAATATATATATTTATATATATATAGTGTTGTGCATGTATTAGCTAAGTTTCAGATATAAAATTTGATACTTTGAAAATAAACCGTCATCTTTGTACCTCCAGTGCATTGCATGGTTGTTGATCATTGTTCTTTCATGTTCAGGTAAGTCAAACCAGACCCCTCTCATTCTGTCCACTTCACAGCCAGGACTACAAGGTCCAGATGGCTTACCTTTGTCCTTGACATCAAATGTTTCTTCTTATCTGCAGCATCATGACCTACTCGATACACCCAGAGTTTCAAATCCTAGAGAAATTACCATGCAAGAAGCTGAGGCTCAGACAGGTGACTTTTCATAGCTCCCCTCTTGGTTTTTTGTTTTTGGCGAAAATGGTCCCTTACCTATTTGGGTTGCATTTGATCCCTTTTTTAAAAGATAGCAGAGAATACTTTATTTTTCTAAATCATTGGCAGAGTTAGTCTTAACTCTGTTAAACTTAAACAAGTGGCGCTGTAAAATTGCGGCTCATGGCTATGTGGGCCCAATTTAATTGTGATTTAGGCAAAGGTTTAGTTAACTAAAAAAAGGACAATTAAAAAGAAAAAAAATTAAGATTAATTGAATAATTGGATACTATATGTTTTAGATTTTAGTCATGCAAGAGATGCATTAAACAGACAGCTAGAGGTGTTATATCTGACCTAATATGCCTACTGTCCAAAACTAGCTGGTTCTGTGCTGAGGAATTAACCTTTTCTTTGTCAGTCCTTGAATTTGTGTTAGGTTGTCAAACGGTTTGCAACTAGTGATAATCATATATCTAAATTTTGTAAAAAGTTTCTTAGACTCATAAATTAATATCTTCATATTCTAAGTTTGCATACATGAAGATATTAATTGGCATTCTCTTTATACATCTCCAGGTGCTTTATTGTTTAAGTTGTTTGACTGTTTGGAATCAGTTTAATAATATACATTATTTGTCCGTATCAGGAATCAATTGGCTTTTGGAAAATCTTAAAATCTCGTACTTGCTATAATGAGCTTCTCCATCTCTTATTTTGTTACATAAAATGCTATAGTCATAGATAGGAAGAAAAAAAAAAAGTTCATTGGAAAATATGATTTTATGAGTATTATTTTGCTCTGTTTATTTTTGTGTATTTGCATTGCTCTTAACGCTAGTATAATCTGCATACTGCAAATATAATTTTGACATTGAAGCATTTGTAATAAACTCTTTTTTTTTTGACAGAAAAATTTGTAATAAACTGTCAATACATGTATAGTCTGAAAATATAATAGCGTAGTAAATTATTAAACAAAGTGGGAAATTGTTTCTTGTTAGATAGGACTCTTTCTCCGTTGATTTCGGTTGACTGGGTCAGATAGAGGTATGAGCACGTTCTGATTGTGGATTCAGTGTTTAGCTAACATATTGGGTTATGCATGGCTAGTTGAGCTCAGAATTGATCTTATCTGAGCTCAAATTCTAATCTCTGTCTGAGTTGAGGTGGCTTTTGCAATTAGTGGCATAATTGGAACTTTCATTGCTCTGCTCAGCCAGAGCTTCACATTCCTTGTCAGATTGGACTGCTGGCTGGATACCTTGTTCAATTCAAAATATTGTTAATCTGTTTGTTAGGGTTGTATTTATCTCTATATGATATGTCTTTGTTAATTTAGATGCTATGTGATACAGTTTATTGCTAGAATAAGTAGTTATTTGATCATCCAGAAATAAATATCTATACATACAGAAATAATATGCATGCATTCATGTATACATACAGAAATAAATATCTATATCTGATTATGTACATATCATGCTGTAGCATGCTGGTATATGTAGCAATTACTGCATTGTATCGTTAACAGGAAACAACATAATGCATATACAAATGTTTTCTCCAATAATATGAAATTTGAGCAACTTTCTTAAAGAGTTATGACTTATGTGATAGAACCTCAGCCAATATGGCTGGAAATTGTTTTCTTATTACTGAAAGAATGCTTCTTTACACACACCAATGACAGAAGATTCAAGAGCTCACCACTCCCTTTGGGTAAAGCTCAGACTTTATTTTATTTTTACATTCCGGAGTGCCATTCCCTTTCCCCTAACAGTACCCCTTCTCATTTCAACAGAAAGACCAAGTAACCCCTGGTAACATTCCAAAACAAACTAATAGAAAGCTCCCCAAAACAAGCACAACATAAAATGACTATAACAGCTAACAAATTTAAAACAGAAAGTTAGACTAGCGTTGGGTTGCCTGACTTCCTTGAGCAAGAGTAAAGTACTGGAGTGGAGGCCTATCATTATGTATTGAGAAATGTACTGTAGAGAGAGTGATAGAACCATTAAACCATTGAAATTATGATTGAAGTAAAATGATTAATCTTAGAGGTCTTTATGTTAGGTGGTAGTCCGATACTATTCTATAAACATCAAAATGTTGTTATTCTGAATCTCTGATAGAATAAACTTAAATTTCAACTCCCTACTTGTAGTATTAATTTGTAAAAGACAACAGGTTATTGTCAACTAGGATAATGTAAATTGAAATGTAAGAATTATGATGTCCGACAAAATTTAACAAAGAAGTTTTTATAGGCACATGATGTAGCATAGTTGTACAATGCTTGTGTGTGTGCGTACTTGATTGTGTTTACAAATTAATAGTAGTCAAAGCATCAATTTTGTAATGGAATGTTTGGTTCCTTGAAATTGTCTCTCTTCCTTTTCTGTGTGTGTGTGTGTGTGTTATGTTTGTGGTTGGGGGCAGGGTTACTTGCTTTAAAATAATCAAATTCTGGTACTGGTAGTTATGATTTTTATTGTCATTCTCCTTCAAGCAGACTTCAACTATGTGTTTGTACTATATAGAATATGTGAAGACGATTTGTCATATAACATGTGAAGAGCCGGTTGTAATATTTCATAAGTCCACTCCGCCATCCACAATTGTTTGTCAATATGATAGTAAGAATAGGAGGCCATTACAAATCTGAATAAAGAATACAAATTTGAGAATGAAGAGAAGGATTTTGATGGTAATATATATTGTCAGATTTCTATAAATTGTTTTAAAATTTTTGCATCCCATCTAATAGCTAAAATCATTATGTTCCTTACAAAATTAACCCATTAACGGTAATTTGTATACATGCACACATATTTCTAAAACATGCATTATTACCTTATTCATATGTTTTAGTTATAGAAACTTTCTAATCAGTGATCATCCTATCAATTTATCTTTGCTGCCTATTTTCGTTATGACAGGAAAAGGATGTTCGTTTTCATCTGACATTGTATTAAATAGCTTTTCTCAACACTCAGCCACTTATGCTTCTTGTGAGTCCAATGATTCATCTTCTCCTTATCCTTCTAACTGCTCAACTAATATAGTTGTGGACTCAAGACGCAAGCCATCCTCTAGGAATACTTTACCCTATAAAAAGGTAATCATTTATCCGGCAAACATGCCAATTCCTGATGGCTTCACTAAGCTGCCCATTAGTGATGATAATTGGGTTGCTTTCTGTCCCCCAATGCAAGAAGGTAACTAAATCTTTTGGCATACGGAGCTCTTTTTGTGCTATCTGTTTTCCGGCTAATATGTATTGCTGGTTTTTGAAACAATGTTCGGTACCATTGAATTATAGCTAAACTAACTTTTTCATAGCTTACTTTTATTGGTTTTACCGCTTGAAATTCTACAGTAAGTATTTTATTTTGCGACATGTATTGCTGAAACATTTTTAAGATAAATAGACTATTATGTCTCGATTAAGACAGGGGTTTGAGCCTCGTCGTCATCTTTACATCAATGGGCTATGTTGGAAGCTTGCTGGCTTCACGGTGTTGATGACCATGTTTTTGAGCCTCCATTGGAAGCTGGTTAGCTTAGTACTCTGTTTTATGCCCCTATAAAGCGTAATTTGTCTTTGAGGCTGGTTATTTTGCATCCAACATCATCTTTTAATTGAAATATTGTAAATTGAGATAATTATTTACTCAGTTGTTTGAACTTATAACTGTACTGTTGTGCGTATTGACATACAATGGCAATTGTTTTGAGAACACTTCGCAATTGACTATATAATTAGATCCACCCACTGGTTAAAGGTTGCGTTTATTGATCTGTAGTAAACGTAAGACTAATTGGCTCAAATGTCTCTTATTGTTTGTTTGGTTTAGCGCTTTGTCTATATATATATATATGATATAATCAAAGGATGCCATAACCGATAAAAAGGAGGCAGGGATAGAGTAAAAGATAAAATCCATAAATTGAATGGGTATTGAAGCAAAGGGTGCTAGCTAAAAATATTGTAAAGTGGGAAAAGTTGACGCAAGTTTATAGATATTGAAGAAAAGGATAACTGTGGCGACCTGGTTGAAATGAAGATTTTTATTTAGAAAACTGAATTTTGTTTACCAAAAATTAGAGTAATAGATTGAAATCCTTTGTTATTTAACCTAGTTTAGGTAAACGTTGTCATCACCATCTCTTTTAAAATTCTATTTTTGCAGAAACTTTATTTACAAACAAAGAATGCTAATAAGCTATCAAACTTGTTATACTTATAATGGTAGTTTGCTTCGCGATTAATATGACATTCTAAATACGAAATTCTAAACATGATTTTGTTTGGTTGAAAGTATTTTAAATAGAATATTTGTAAAAAAATGATGAGTTCACGAAATTTAATAATAATAGAATATAAAGAAATAATATTTTATTAAAAAAGTGGTGGAGAGAAATAATATTTTATTAAAAAGGTGGTGAAAGAGTGGGACCCAGCTATGTGAAGTTACTATTGCAAAAATCGGATTTTTTGACAAATCGCGAAACAAACAACTATGAGTTTTTAAAATACCCCATAAGGTTTACAGTCCAAAAGTATTCGATAATAAAAACATAGTACGAAAGTATTTAAAAGTAAACTCAAAACATAACATCATTTACATTAAACAAAAGCGGAAACATCAAGAGTAGCAGGTTTGCCCCATAACCACCTTCCGAACAGCTTGGCCCAGCAAAGGTTAACATCTCATTAAGCATCGGTAATGTGGTTGCCCTTTTTACCTACAACACGAACGTAAGTCATGAGTCTAAGCTTAGTCAGAACAGACACTCTCACAAAACAGTGTAATATATCCAATACACACAACCTAACAATCTAAAGTTTGTTTTGATTTCGGTTTACCTTTTCGATTTTATAGTTTTGGTTTTTCATTTATCTATATAGTATGATATTGAGAAAGAATATATGATTATTTACATATGGATTTTTATTGATGACAAATGTTGTTAAAAAAGAAGAAGAAATTGAAACAAAAAAGAAGATATGAAGGAGAAGATATGAAGTTGAGGCTTTGTAACTTCAATTTTACGATTCTAATAAACTAGGACATTCTTACAACCTGATATGTTCTTATGTGACTATCGCCTCCGCTATTTTTGTGAGGTAACCCATCGGGTGACAACTAGAATGTATCTGACTTGGGACTTCATTTGGCACTATTCCTCTCGACAAGTTCTGGGTAGCGTGCATGGTGCTGGACTCTAATGATTAGCATAACTTAAGCAGTGTTTATAAAACATGCTAAGTGGACTGCATAGTTTTGTGAGATAGAACGTTTGTACTTGCTGAGTCTTGACTCACTACTTACATGTGTGTTGTAGGTATCAAAAATGAATCACGTCGATTATCAGACTTGCTGGGTATGAGATGTTTGGAGGGTGGGTATGGGAATAACCCACTACGTTTATATGACTTCCACAAATGTAACAAGAAGGTTAAAAGTATTATTTTTATTAATAGTTTGTAATTTATAAGTCTGGTACATAGCCGGTAACTATACGTTTTGGTTTTATTTATTTCGCAAGTTTTAAGAAAAGAAGTTAATTGACCAATGAGTTTTGCTAGGAAACAAAGAAACAATTATTGGTTTCCTTGAACAAAATGTTTTCAGACCCTCAGTTTTAAAATTTTGGTATCACAAGGTTTTGCTCAACCGTATTTCTAATGCACTTAAAATGTTTTAAATAATAATAAAAAAAAATACTCTGATTTTTACTATGTTTTGATAACAAAAGTCATGGTAAAAGTCGGGTCGTTACAATTCTTCTTAAAAAAATCATATTTTCTTATCTTTGAAAGCTTTACTTTTTATGAATGCATATGTCATAATTAATTCATGATATGCATACACATTACAATTACAATGACATTTAATTTACAAACATTTAAACACATAAACAAGTAATCACATAAAGTGAGATTTACTTACCTCTTGTCCTTAGTAATATAAAAGATTCGGGAATACTCCTTGTTGCTAACGCTCAAGGTGCCAAAACTATTAAATCTTAGCATTTAAATTACTTTATAAAATACGGGTTTCTACTAAACTTAATCTCAAATAAGCATAACACAGTTTTAGGCATTTTATAAAATTTTAGAGAATTAAATGCATGAAATTTTATCTAAAGAATCTATTTGCAAATTATAAAATTATATTATCTATATACTAAGTTCGGGGAGTTATATGTAACTATAAAATTGTCATACTTTATAAATATATCAAAAATCAAAGACTTATGTGCAATACCTCACAAAAATAGTGGAGGCAATAGTCACATAAGAACATATTAGGCTGCAGGAATGTCTATTTTATTTAGAGGTTGGTACAACACAATTAAATCAAATATTATTCGTTAAACCTTGCAATCTCAAAGCTTATTTTTGACATAGATGCTCATAACTCAAACATGGAGAGCAAAATCACTATTTAAAAGACGTTTTGTGAAACCCCAAATAAGCACCTCATTTATGAACCATGATTATGTTAATTTCATGGTGTAATCATATGTTATACTATAACAGTAAATAAGAAATTAAATTCATTTTCAAGATTATGTAAGTAATGAATTTAAAACATGACAAGACTGTTATAAGAAATGTATGATTTTGATGTGTAATTGAAATTATGTTACGAAATGTTAATTACGCAAAATCAAATGAATTTATCGAGAATTAATCTAAAAGATTTTTAATGAATTGAAAATGGGAAGTTTTAACTCAAAAATCAGCTCTAAGTATGAAATAGGAGTAATAATAGGCTTTCTAGCTAGTTCTGGAGCTAAAGGTGCTTTTTGGAGACCTTCCAAGCAAGCCAAGGCGTTTCAGGGGATGAGGGAGATCTTCTGAGCCAAGGACGGTGGCTTTCGGAGCACTTAGTTTTACGGTAAAGTCTCACGAATAGCTCACCCATCAAACAAGTCTTCCGAAAAGCCTCCGTGTCTCAAGTCTTTCTGGAAAGCACACTTGTTACATAAGCCTTCTGGATTACTTCAGGACACATGTACAAGTACAAACCTCCAGGAGGTGTGTAGGCAAGTACGAACCCTTCCGAAAACATGTTCCTTCTAGAAACAAGTCTTTTCCAGAAACATGTTCCCTCCAGAAACAAGTTTCATCCGGAAACATGTTCCTTCCGGAAACGCATACCTTCCGGCAACATAATTGACCTGGAAACACATCCCTTTTGGAAATAGGTCTCCTCCGAAAACATGTTCCTTCTGGAAATGGCTTTCTTTTGGAAATGTATTCCTTACGGAGACCCTTATTTCAACTAAGATACAACTTCCGGAGGCCTTGTGATCGCTGTGACCTATTTTCCTAGAAGCTTGATCATGAGACTTTCCGGAGCCGATGTGAACATATATGCAAGGGGGACATTCCTACTTGACATGAACGCATGAACTTTTCTAGCTAAACCGAGAGCTTATTACACTATTATTAAGGGGCAAATGTATTCAATTATGTATATAACTGAGTGAGTAGAAAGCATGTGGCAGCAAATGAGTTTATAAGTGCCATGCAACCACTAAACCAAGCGGTGCTCCCCCACTATCCACCACTTAAAACCCTTATATAAGGAGGAGAATAACCAACAAGGCAAGTTTAATCACTCAAACATCTCTCTCTTTCCTCTTGACCAGCAATAAGATTCAAGCTTTCTCCCAAGCAAATTTTCACGAATTTTTGCCCAAGGATTTCTTAAAGTTTTTCCTCAAAACATCACGTAAGTAAAGCTTTCCATTTATCCTTTGATTTGAATTTAGTTTAACACAAGGATTTATGAATTTTGGGTGATGAATAACTAGGGTTCTCAGCCAAAGGCTTTACCCGAGGAGTTCATCAAAATTTCCAACCTTTTCAAGCAAGAATTCCCAGTAAATTAATTGTTTTAATTACTAGAATGAATTGATGTGTCTGGGTTTAAGTTGTTTTATGAATTCCAAAAATTGCATACAGAGTGGAAATGGATTTAAAGTATGAACCAAAAACATATTGTTTCCGAAATGGACAATTATGAAACCTGATTTTTATGTTGATGATTATAATGTATATAGGACTCAGATTGACACGTATTTTAGCTTGTTGAAAAGTTTGAAATGTCTACTTTATCCCTCAAAAGTTTTTGGAACTAAAGGAATACTGGATTTTAAACTATATTGATTTCAGAATAGGTTGATGACATGGAAGACCTTGTTTTAAGCACTCTGTGTTCAACCCTTTTTCACTAAGTTAGAAACTGAATTTTGAACCAAAATTTTTCCAAGACAAATTGCAAGATATCCTGAAGCTTTTTCAATTGACTTTGACTCATTTGGTTTAAAATTGAGAAAGTTGTGATGAAAACAAAATTGGTTGACAGAACTGCCCAAATCGGGAAACCAAGTTAAAATAACCCTATTTGGCCAAGTTTTTCTAAAACCAATACAAAGGCCTTCCAGCTATGTTCAGGCTTTTTCTCCAAGATGTTTAAAAGAGGTTTTAATCCCAACAAGCTAAAATTACAAGTTTTGGTGATTTTGTATCGCAAACCATGTTTTTGCATGCAAAATCTTTCTCCGATTCTTGTTTCGGAAGAACGATTTTAATAGAGTTATGATATGTTATTTTACGTGGAGATCACTAAGTTAATCACGCGACAAGGAAAGGAAGCATGCAAAACTATAAGTATAGATCTCACATACAACATGGAACAAAAGAATTTTCAAAACAAAATGTGCTTTATATTGAATAAGTATTGTTTTGATTATATGATGTTTGATAAAATGACCGATGTTGTGCTTCTCCATGCTGGAATGTTTTTGTTATCCATGTTACATGTTGCTATAAGTTAATGATGTGCACAACATATAATTTTCATGCATACCTGATTATTCATCACAGTCATGCATTCAAGGACA
>WUAT03318122.1:0-17771 GCA_010015005.3 Ulmus americana | reverse complement strand
AGGAATCGTGGTCATCTAGTTATTGGTAACATACCGTATCACTAAAAAAGAGTTCTTCATAGATTTCATCCAAAGAGATAAAGTACAACTACGATGTCATCCTATGAATGAATTTCTCTAGAAATTCCAATGCTACCAAAGATTATCATAGTAAGAAAGTCACTTTCGGACCTATTGGAGAAAATGAAGTGCTTGGATATTTCGAAGAAAATGAAAAACAACCAAAAGATGTTGATTTATCCTATGAGAATGAAGAAATTACTTGCCAGTGGATGCAAAGATTATGTGGCCAGCGTTATCAAAAGGTCGAAGGAGGAGAAGTTGAAGTCAGAAGATGTACTAGTAATGAAGGATCACGTTAACGTTCTCTTGCAAAAATTACCATGTTTTCCTTCAAATCAAATAATAACATTGAGATTGAGATGCTAATAAGGACTGCACCAATCTCGAGGGTACCTTATTGCATGACTCCAACAAAGCTCAAATATTTACATCTGTAACTACAAGAACTACTTGACAAATGCTTCATATGCCCAAGATAAAGGAGAATGACGGAAATTTGAGGATGTGCATCGATTATCAGGAGCTTGGCCAGTAATGATAAAAAATGAATACTATTACCGAGATAGATGATTTATTCGATCAGCTAAAAGAAGCGGGCAACTTTTCTATGATTGATCAACGCTCTGGTAATCATCAATTGTGAATAATAGAGGGCGATATATCCAGGAAAACATCTTCAATCAGATATGGATATAATGAATCGAGTATTTGGAGACTTTTGGACAAGATTATCATTGTCTTCATTGATGACGTACTTGAGTACTCGAGTAGCCGAGAAGAAAACAAGGAGCATTAGAGGTTAACACTTTGTAAATATTGAATAACGTTCACTCAACACAAGGTTTTCCAAAAGCAGATATTTGTTTGCCATAGTCCATTATTTGGGATGTGTCATAATGCAACAAGGAATTTAGTAGATACCACAAGGGTTGAGGCAATAAGCAAGTGGCCCCGTTAACCAATGAGAAGAAGATTTGAAGTTTTCATGGTATGATAGGGAGCTACAGACGATTTGTAGAGAGGTTTTCAAGCATTGCTACTCCACTTATTGCTTTGACATGAAAAGCGAAATAGGTATGAATGGATGTCAATTGTGACCTGAGTTTTCTAGAGTTAAGGAAATGGTTAATCAGTACACCACTCCTGACCGTCGCAGAAGAAGAACGAGGATTTTTGATCAAAGTGGTGTATCAGAAATAGGACTAGGGGCAATAATGGCGCGAAATGGAAGGGTTTTCGCTTATGCAATTGGGTAACTAAGAGCTCACAAAGGGAATTACCCTATCCACGATTTTGAAATTTAATAATAGAAGTATCAATTTTAAGGATGAAGTGATTTTTCTTTTATGAAGTAGATTGTCATATCTATATAGTACGCAATAACCTAAGGTACATGGTTACGCTAACGGAGCACAACATGAAATAATGGAGATGACCGGAAGCAGTAATGGATTAAGGCGAGAAAGAAAGTTCAATAAAGGTGCAGGTGCATTTAGTCAAAATGCATATGCAATGTAGATGTCGGCAAAGGCTCTATCTAAGCCGTAGAATATGAGATCAACAGTGTAGGCTTAGAAATTAATGGAAGTTATATGTCAGCTTTAATGTTGCAACATATGATTTTGAAGGGAAGAAAGGTCTGCAAGAGTTAGATTAACTCTAAGCAAGATTGGAGACGATGTACACAAAAGGAAGAGTACGAAATTATGCCTCACTCCATACAAAAATTCTTCATTTTGAGGGAATTTTGGGTGTACCTGACGATGGGGAATTGAGAAATCAACTCCTATCGAAGGCACATCAGACACCATATTCTATCTACTTAAGTGCTATTAAGAGGTATGAAAACCTAAAAGAGTACGTTTGGTGGTCAAGATTGGATGATGACGCAGCATGGTTTGTCAAAAAATGCCTAACTTGACAAAATTTGAGGTTGACCATCAACGACCGACTGGAAAATTATAGTTATTGGAGGTTTACGGAATAGAAGAAAGAGCAAACCGCTACAAATTTGTGGCTTGTAGTCACAGATAATAAGAAGACATGGCAATGTGCGAGTAATAATGGACTGATTGACGAGATCGATACACCTTTTACTCCATCAAGGTCACGTTATCAAGAAAGAAATTGTTGAGTTCACAAGTACATGGGATAGTGCAACTGCATAGAATACCCCAACCGATCTTTTTGGTCGCAATGATTGGTTAATCTGAAATTTTTGAAAGAATGTTCATAGCTGATGTCTGTTAAATTAGAGTTTAACACTGTTTCACTCTAAGATTGACCATCATTTTGAAAGAACTATCCAGACACTCGAGGTGATGGAACGAGCAAGTGTCACGTATTTCAAAGAATCAAAAAATAAGTATCAGCCGATAGTTGGATTTTCGTTTAACAATGGTTATTTAGAAACTATTGACATGACATCTTATAAGGATCATTATAGAAGAAGATGAAAGTCTCCAGTTCACTGGTAAGAAGTTCGAGAAGAGCAGTTAATAACAAAAAAAAAAAAATTATAATGAAATGGTAGAAGCAGTGAGAGGAGTCGACAAGAGATAAGTACTACTCAATAAAAATAGGCAATAAACATAAAAGGTCTTTGTAATATAAATATGGGAATTCAATTTTTCTATACATAGCACGCAAAAATGGTGTAAAGTATTCTTGCGAAGGAAGGAAGTCAAGCTTAATTAAGAAATATTGGACCGTATGAAGTGTGGGAACAAACAAGCAAGGTCGCTTATATATTTGCTTTACTATTGGAGTTGTAGGAAGGATAAAATGTATTCTATATGTTCATGTCGAAAAAAGTACGTTTCATACTCATCACATGTATTGAAACATATAAACATTGATGTTCATGAGGATCTGACCTATAAAGAGAAGTCGGTACAGATTTTAGACATGAAGAAAAAGACCATGTAGAATAAAGAAATACCTATGGTCAAAGTTTCATGGCGAAACCGCAAAGATCAAAGAAGCTACAAGGGAGCGAGAAGATGAGATGAGGACTAAAACCTAGATTGTTCTAATTTTCGGGGACAAAAACTTTGTAAGGTGGGAAGAATGTTCCGAGAAAAATTCAAATGTGTAATTATCGAATTAATTATAAATTAAATTTCCTACCATGTTTATGGGTCTAAGAATACTGTAGCTTAAATTTGGTTTCGTGATTTTTATACACTTTTGACATAAAATTTTGGGTTAGGAGGAAAAAGTTGGAATTATGCTAGATCAAAAAATAAGGAATGAATTAATCTAAAATTTTCTTTGAGTAATTTATTTATGAAAAAGGCAGACATTGTTGAACGCAATTAAGTCATAATGTCATTTTGAGCAAATTTGGAAAGTACCAAAAAGGGTTGAAATTGGTATTTTTGGGATCAATATCTGATAACAAATATTTTTGATTCGACAAAAATATTTGGAAGTTCCTAAAAGGATTGGAATCAATACAGCTAATTGCTAAAAAAAAAAAAAAAAGTTTAAGTAGGTAGAGAAAGAGCGCTAACTTCTTGAGTGGAATGCCAAGAATTTGAGAAATAGGGGTAATGCCATGTGGCAAAATAATTTTTCCCCTCACAATTCCTTAGAGTGCTTGGCTAAGCAAGGGGCTTTTTAGGCAAAATATTTTTCAATATTAAGTCCATTAAATCAAGCTTTAAATAGGCGTATGAATAGAAAAGAGAGAAAGAGAAAAGGGTTAATTTCATTTGTCTTAAAAGCTAGAAAGTAAAGCACAAAACTCTCACTTCTTCCCCTTTGTTGGCCGAACCCTCTCACCCCTAAAACACCCAAATTTTCTCCATTTTCTTCTTCCATCTCGGAGCATTCTTGAAGGAGAAGAAACATAGAAGTTATTTGGGTAGTTTCAAGGTGATTGAAGGTAAGAAACTCAAAGTAATCTTTTGATTTCTTCAACATGTAAATTCTCTAAAACTCATCTCTAATCCCTTTGTTTTCTTGGATGATCTTCAAGCATTCTTGAGGTTTTTGGAAGCAAGGAGATATCTTTAACCTTCACAAAAGTTTTGGGTGAGTTTTGGTAAGAGAATCCTTCTGTATTTTTGTTGGATTTTGCATGCAAAATAGGAAATAAGGTTAGTTTGGTGATACCTTGTATTTACATGTGAATCTAAGTGAATTGATATGTTTCGATTGCATGTCTAAATAAATGTCCGGTTATGCTATGGATGGAACATGCAAAAGTTTTTATCTTTTGCTTAAAGGTTTTGGTTGATATTGAATGATGTTGTGAAATAGGTTTAAAAAACAAAAATTGCTTTAGTAATATGTTTTGTATACTCTGTTTGAGGGGTCAAATGAAGTCCAATTTGTGCTCACGATAGCTTCCCGTAAAGGTCTATGAGCCTAGAGTCTTGTGTTAAAACTTCACGAACAAATTCCTAATGGTTTGAGATAAAGTTATCAATTCTGTTTTGGCAGTAGACACACATGTTAATGAAATATAAAGTTTTAGGATGAATCAATGAGCGTTAGATTTGTAAAATGGGCTAAGAAATTGTTTGGAAAAAATTGGGAAAATGATTTTAAAGATTGGATTTTTGACAAGGGTGAATTTGATAGAAAATGTGACTTTGGGTTTAAAATGTAATTTTTGGAAATTGAAGGAAAGATCCAAAAAATTTGGAATTTAAACAGAGCACGAAATCAGGGAAAAGGTATAAAAAGGTTTTTTTTTTTTTTTTAAATATTAAATTGGAAATGATATTTTTGCAAAATTTTATTTAAAATGGGTTAAAGTGTGATCTTCAAAAATTTAAGGTCCTTTTTGACAAAGATGAAATCTAATCAAATTCAGCAACCAATTGGTGCTTTTAAGTAAACAGAAGCCGTGATTAAAATATCCTAAAATATCTAAATTATTATATAAAACAATTATTAAATTATTTATTTTCTTTATTAAAATAAATAAAAATGTATATGATAATATATATATAAACTTATATGAAGTATTTTAAAAATAGATTATTTATTAAATCGATTAATTCAAACTTTATTTTAATTAGCTAGATTAATCGACATTAAGTTTAAACAATTTTTAATTAGGGTTAATCAATTAATGAGAGATTTGTTAGAACAAATCGAGATTAGTCTAATTAATCAAGTTAAATTAAGTAATAATCGATACATATTTAAGATTAATCTTAATTAGTGTGATTGATTAGAATTAAGAGACTCCTTAATTAAGATTTGAAAAGATTTAAACGGTAATTAGGGAACCGTTAAATTGAATATGTGCATAGTAGCTTTAACGATTAAGAATAGGATGAGTTTAATAGAATATGCTCTTAATTAGGACGTGATTCGACGACAGAGAAATAGGGGTGTGGAGTTTATTGGAGCACATCAAAACTGTAAGTATAGCATCACCTATAATATGGAACAAAATGTTTTCAAATTGTTAAGTGTAAATAGAATGTTTGACTGAATGTTGAATGATAAATTGAATACTATATGATTGACAGATGATTTGTGATGCAATGACTATTATGTGTTATTTGAACATCAAGTGTCTTTATATGATAATTTGCACATACTGCTTTACAATATTTTCAAATGCAAATACCAAAAAAAAAAAAAAAAACTTTTAAGATTTTCAAAGAACATTTTCTAAAGTGTCATACTCTGCCTCCCTTCTTATGGTGGGGTATATTGATGGGACAAAGGTTTCAAAAAAAAAGTTAAGACCTGGAGCGTAAGGGTTATGGTAGCTCCCCAAACTTCCTAAAGGATACAACCAGGGTATGTACGCAAAGAGGGCCACAGACAGAAAAATGAATTTCAAGGAAGGTTTTCATGAATGATTGTGATTGATGACCAAAATATGTTAAATCATTTTGCAAGAATAATTATACATGCTGAGTTTTCGTTCATGACTTATGTTCGTGTTGTAGGTAATCGAGGAAAGAACAAATGCAAGTGGCCTAACATAACTTGCGTCATCCTTTCTAGCAATTTCTGAAAAAATGAAATGGATTTGAGTTAAATACCATAGATAACATGATCAGAGAAGGATTGATGAGCAAAGGGGAAATTTTTTTACAAAAACAAAAAACAAATTTAGGGTTATTTTCCAAATCAATCTTTTTTTGCAAACTGAAACAAAAATAATCAATCTATACTTAATGCCAAGCAAGAATCAAATTTTTTACTCTAAAAAAACTAGGTTTCAAAATGCGAAACCCACCAACTTAAATTTTGTTGTATTTTGTGACTTTTAGGGCAGGTATCAGCAGTCGGCACAAACCCCAGTCAGCAGCGAGCAAGTACGTGGCGACAATGGAGGTAGTTTGCTGGTTCTGGGTTCGTCTGTTGCTTTGCACGATATGGAGGGGAGGGAAATTTCAATTTCGGTATTGAGAAAGTAAAGTAAACAAACTTTACCTATTCATCAAACGTTTTTGTTAGGTTTTTTTGTTTTTTGTTTTTAATGTAAAATCAAATTGGAATATTTTAAATTAATTAATTAAAAATGATAAAAAGATAAAAAGACTGATTCATCAGAGCCAAAAATGTGAATGTCTAGACTTCAAAATTTATTATTTTTGGGAATTATTTGATAAAACTATCCTTTAATAAAAGCGTCCTAATAGAGAAGGGCAATTCTTAATTTCATCTAAACAAACTAAAAAAAATATTCCAACAATTTGGCCATAAGACATGCGAAAGTAGGCCAGTGTCAATAACTTTTTACTTATTTATTTTCTTAAATATATATACATATTTTTTTATTATTAGTTTTTGAATACCTTATTTTATTTTTTATTTTTGGTAACAGAATACCTTATTTTAAAGCTGTTAAAGACACGCTAATATTTCCCAAAATTTCTAGCATTGACACGTGTTGGAAACAAAATGTGCCGCCAAAGGGAACAGTCCACGTGGTAAGACTAATCGCATCCACAAAATTCCCCAAGCTCATCTCACTTCTCACATGGACTCAATGGCACTTTCGTAAATACTCCCCAAGGCAAAGCCCATTTTAGCAAAAACAGTTAAACTGCACTTTCTCGGTGAAAGACGTCTTCGTCGCTACTTCTGACCCCACTTTCTCTCTCACCTTCTTCTCCATCTCCACTCTCTCTCTCTCCCCTTCTTCTATCTTCTTCTTTTCAGACACACCAAAGCTCTCACCTTTGAACCTTTCTCTCTCTAAAACCCATTCCCATTTCTGGGTTTTCTCCAAAAACCAGAATCGAAGAAGACCCAGAAACCGCCATGGCAGAGCCAACGAAGCACCTCCCAATCCATGGCGGAAATATGATCTCGGAACTCAAATCCCTCTTCTCCATCATCAAAACCAAAAGAACCGCGGCTTTTGTATATGGGTTTATGTTCGCTTTCGTTGCTTTTACTGTTTTCTTGGCTTTTAGTCCTTCTTCAAACTCTGATTCGCCATGGTTCTCCAACATCTTTAGCAGTACCATCCCAAGTTCGTCTTCCGATTCTAGTAGATCTCAATATCCTTCTTTTTTCAACTTCTTCTTCCCCAACAGTAGTTCATCTTCTTCTCAACAAGTTTCTAGCTTTGCTTCTTCTCCTAAATCTCCTCCTGTTCTTCCGCAAACAAATGTTTCTAGATCTAGTAACAGTACATTTGTTCCTTCTACTGTGAATATAGACAAACCCAGTTCAGAAAATCAAACCCAAACAACATTGAACTCGAATAAACCCGGAGTTTCTAAGTCGAATCAGACTAATTTGCCGTCCTCAGATGCTACTAAAAGTGTCAATGTGAAAAACCAAACTCAAATTTCTGAAAATTCAGAAAAAAACAGAATTCCTCAGTTAAATCAGACTTCAATTGCCCCTCCAACAGCTCCGGCGCCGGCTAATAATAGTGTTTCTCTGTCGAAGAGTGATTCCGGGAAGAATGAGAAAAATGTTTCGCCGGCAAATAATAGTGTTTCTCCGACGAAGAGTGATTCCGGGAAGAATGAGAAAAATGTTTCGCCACCAAATAATAGTGTTTCTCCGACGAAGAGTGATTCCGGGAAGAAAGATAAAAGTCCGGCGTCAAATTATAACCAGAGCAATGGGACAAACTCCGGCGTGTCGGCAGCGAAGAGTGAGGATGATGTGGTAGGATCGTTGATGAATTGTGAGTTGTTTGATGGAGAATGGGTGAGAGATGATTCTTATCCGCTTTATAAACCTGGTTCTTGCTCTTTTATCGATGAGCAGTTCAATTGTATTCTAAATGGTAGGCCAGATAAGAATTATCACAAGTATAAGTGGAAGCCAAAAGGCTGCGATCTTCCAAGGTAATTGGATTTCTTGTTTTGGTTTGTTTATAGTTTTGATTTTGACCTTATTGATTTTGATTATCAAATGTCGTATTTAGATTGGATGGAAAACGGATGTTGGAAATGTTGAGAGGAAAAAGACTTGTTTTTGTTGGGGATTCTCTTAATAGAAACATGTGGGAATCTCTTGTTTGTATTCTGAGAAACTCCGCGAAAGATCAGAGTAGAGTTTTTGAAGCTCAGGGAAGACATCATTTTCGCGGAGAAGCTTCTTACTCGTTCGTATTCAAGGTAATTGAAGTTAATTTAGTTATTGGAATTGTTGTTAGAAGTTTAGAAGTTTGAATGTCTAGTTAATTCTGATGAATATTTGTTTGTGTTTAGGACTATGGCTTCACGGTGGAGTTCTTTGTCTCTCCTTTCTTGGTTCAAGAATGGGAGATGCCGGAGAAAAATGGATTGAAGAAGGAAACTCTCCGGCTTGATTTGGTAGGGAGGTCTTCGGATCAATATAAAAGCGCCGATATAATTGTTTTCAACACTGGACATTGGTGGACTCATGATAAGACTTCGAAAGGGTAAGTTGTGCTATGATTGTAATAGTTTGATTGGTTCTTGTAATTTCAATTTCTTATTCGAAATTCCGATGCAGGAAGGACTATTATCAAGAAGGTAGCCATGTTTATGGCGAATTGAATGTTCTTGAAGCGTTTCGGAAAGCTTTAACTACCTGGGCTAGATGGGTTGATGCCAATGTCAATCCGCATAAATCTTTTGTGTTCTTCCGGGGCTATTCGGCTTCCCATTTCAGGTAATGTCATAAAGTAGTGTCACTAATTAGCAGGTTTGAAGCTTGAAGTAGAAAATAATGGTGATTTGAATGCTATTACTATTCGCAGTTCTTTTCGTGGTTGCTACGGTATTCTTTTTCTTCCGCTTTTTATGATTTAAATCACGAAAAAAAAAAGCATTCAAAAACATGGTACGGTGCAGTAATAGTATTTAAATCATCAAAATAGTATTTAAATCATCAAAATGCTATTTAAATCATGAAACGAACACCCCATTTATATTGGAATGTTTTTATTTTCTTGCTTTCCAAACAGCGGTGGACAGTGGAATTCCGGAGGGCAATGTGATAGCGAGACTGTTCCAATCAAGAACGAGACATATCTAATGCCATATCCTCCCAAGATGCTTGTGCTTGAGAAGGTATTGAGAGGAATGAAAACTCGTGTCACTTACCTTAACATCACAAGAATGACAGATTTCCGCAAGGATGGTCACCCGTCAATCTATAGGAAGCAAAGGTTATCCGCGGAGGAACGGAGATCACCACTCCAGTTCCAGGATTGCAGCCATTGGTGCCTTCCTGGCGTTCCGGATGCCTGGAATGAGGTGCTCTACGCGGAGCTTCTCGTTAAATATCACCAGAAAAAGCAGCAACAGCAGCAGCAGAAAAAAACATAGGTAAAAATTACATAATTCCAGGAGGCTGCAAATTATACTTACATGAGTTTGTTTGTGTCCAAAATCACACATACATATAGATTTTCTTCTTTTGTCACCATTTTTGCATTTATAGAGAAGCAAACTATGAGAAATGATCAATAGAAAGAATGTGTTATTGTTCATTTCTTATAAATTATGAGAGAGAAAGAAAGAGATAGAGATAATCTTTTCAGAGAGATCAACCTCTGCTTGTAAAAATATGTATTTGTTTATATGAATTGAAGAAAGGAGAGCAAGATGATTAAAGGGTTTGGGGGTTAGGAATTTCAACAACTGGTTCAATTTTTAAGTTGAAAGTTGTTCCTCGTATCTTCTTCCACTTTAGTCTCAAAGGCTTTGAGAATTGTATATAAATATCTAATTATTTATTTTTAATTTGAAAAATAAAAAATAGTGGCTTGTAATTATTTAAAAATTTATCAATTTATTATTCTTCCCCTGTCCGTGATCATGTACTATTAGTTTCTATAAAATATTTGATTTAATTAAAAGAAATTAAAAGTTTCTCTGTTGTGTCGATTTCTTCTTGTTGAAGCTCAACCATGTGGTTTTTAAACAGGAAATCAAGGGCATAAAGAGGACTGATTGATGCTTTTGATGAATATAAAATAAAATAATTTGATTTAGTTAATACTTTTTTTTATGAAGCTATTATTTAGTTAATAATTGTTTAGGTCTAAATGAGAGAACTTTTTCTTACCTTGTCACATGAGATGTTTGACCAGTAATGAATTGGAGTAAAACTCGAGAAGTCCTTGTTTGCATCTAATTTTGTTATTCATGAAAGCTACAATTGAGAATTGACAAATCTAAATAGTGAAATTGAAATTAAAAATAATGGGATTTAGAAGGACAAAATTGTACCAATTGGCATAATCTTCTTCTTTGATACATCCATACACAAAAGTACATTTTTTTGTCAAAACAGCTGTGTCGGTTCTCTATTATTTAATGGTTTAATTGTTTATTTTTCATGGCTGATAAAACAAGGTGTGTTGAAAAGGAAAGTTGGTCTTTCTTTGAAAAAAAATTTAAGTTTCTTAATATTGTTATTCTTTAAATAAATAATATATTTTCTATGTAAAACTAGGACCTAAAAATTAAAAGATACAGACAAGATAAAATAAAGATATAAAATTTAGGATTAAAAAAAAACTAACATATTTCTTTTTCCATTTGAGAGTGGGTAAGGTATGGGTATAGATAGGTCCGATGCGTATTATTCGACCCGATCATGATCATCTATGAATTTTCGAACCATGATATAAACCCGACCTATTGCCATCCTAGTTGAATGGACATATAGAACTCCTTATTTTGGTTACTTCATTTCATTTATGGAAAAGAAAATGCTTTAGTACTTACATATGAAAAATATATATATATATATTTGAAGGGACTTCAGAAAAATGAAAGGGTTTAATGTTCGAAACTTAATAGCATATAATAATTCTTTATAATGTCGTTATATTATGGTCAAACAAATATTGGATGTTCTATACTTTTCAACCATAGGTATAAAAGTTTCTTTAGTAGGTATTAACACTTTTTCTTCTTTTTAGTTCAAATTTTGATTTCGATTTTTTTTTCTTTCCCTTTAAAGGCTAGTGGTCCTATATGGCTAAATGTATATAGTGTTTACTTTATGTACAAATTTGTTTGAGCATACTCTTTGCCGTTGTAGTATTGGTATCAACTATCAATAGCAATAATTCTCTCACGCTGTTACGGCCAACCTAGACTTCTCTCTTGGCTTTATGCTTCATAGAAATGGTCAGCAACTTTCATTAAATATGGTAATTGTCTAATAAAAGAATTTTAAAAAATTTGCCTTCTTAATATTTCGAAATTAGACCTCATTAGTACAATTTTATATTTTGTCACCAAATCCACAATTATATAAGTAGAGTTTAATTTTAGAAAAAATTATCCTTATGATCTTCAATTATATAAGTAAAGTTTAATTTTAGAAAAAAATATCCTTATGTGTCTTTTGAAAAATCACGTACCATGAATGAATAATTTTTTTTTATAAAATATTAAAACTGTCAGTTACATTTTTATATTTTAGTTTAAATATAATAAAATCTCTTCTCATGAATCCTACATCGAATTTTAATTAATAAAAACATATTATTAACAGATTATCTAACAACACCAAATATATAAATAAAAGTTTGTGGTCTTAGTCTCGTGTCTAAGCGATGTGGGAGGGGGAGGTTTCTAAGAATATAAACCTCACATAAGATAAAACTCGTTATAGTTTTCCTATTTCATTTCTATTGAGTTACAGCATTTCCTACTCCAAAACAAAAATGGAAAGAAAACTATTCGAGTCTGCACTACCATCATCCATGGATATGAAGTAAGATCATTCATTCTCCCTTAAAAAAAAAAAAAAAACTCGTTTGGTTTAGCATTTTACACCATTTGAAGCAGAGTATTTGAAACATTGATTTTGTTTGGTTCAGAGTATCTGAAACAGAATATTTGAAACAAGATAACTGTTTGGTTCAGAGTATTTGAAGTATGATTGCTGTTTGGCTGAAAGTATTTTAAATAGAGTACTTTAACCAGTGTTTTTGTTTGGTTTAAAGTATTCTAATGAGATTTTTGGTAATATTTTTTCTTTATCTTATTTATTTCGCGTTATTTAAAATGAGCACATATTTTCGTAAAAATTTAGATAACCAAATTGCTACTAAACATGTTAAATTTATGCAAAAATGATGACATCATGATAAAGTTGTGAACGACGGCACAAACTATGATTATATCCCTCTGCGTCTGTAGCCTATGAGAATGTGAAATTTATTCTTTTAAATGCCGAAAATTCTTTTCATGACATTGTGAACGGATGCATGTCGATAGTTGAACATCTCTTTCTTGCGATCTCCGCTTACTCGGTTGCGCTCATGAATATGATAGTTTGTGCCATGGTAAGGGGCCAGATATCCACGTCGGTTTGTGTACCCAGAATCTACCAAATAATATTTACCTATAATTAAAAATACAAAATTGTTAACATGAGTTGTAAACAAACTTACAGTAGATCATAAAGCAAATAAACATTTATACTTACCCATGGGTGAATATAGGTATCTAAAAGCCGGGTCGAGTTGCGCATTATGTAAAACCCAAGTATCGTGAACTGAGCCCTCCCATCTAGTAACAATATAAGTAAATTTCAAAGCAAAGTCTACTATTGCTAATACGTTCTGACTCGTATAACCTTTCTGGTAATGGTAAGCTGCTTGGAGGTGCGCCGGCACAACACAGGGAATGTGTGTGTCATCCATGGCTTCGACGCATTTCTAATTTATGAAACCGCATACGATGTGACGTCAACAACGTAATAACCAACACTTAAGCAATCAAAATATTTCATATTCAACTCCTGTATCGAAATTAACAAACATGTACACACCTGAAATTATAAGAAGAAGTTACGATTGTTGGCTATGACAGGTGACAAAGTCTCGAAATCGGGTGGGCCAATCAACCTAGGAGCCAATTGAACTAAGTGGGAGCAAATATTGTTGAAGTGCCTGCTAATGGTCTCACCTGAGTGATTCGATTCATAGCACTCCATCGATTGCTATTACAATGTTCGATGACTATCGTAAACATCATTACCTGCTACTGTACGGTCAATGACCTTGTTTCTCGAACTCCATTATCTTCAAGTAAACCTCACAACCTAATGAAGCACTTCTTTCGCATTCGCAGGACTTCGACAAACCGTCCATCATGACCTGCTAGAAGATCTAGCATCCAATCACGACCACTGAAAGTGGACATTTGTTTTGGTATTATAGAGGCCAATCGGATCTTCCTAACCAAGTAGTCCATCACCAGAACAAAAAGAGCCATATTCTCATCGGAGTCTGACATCATTAACCTGTTTATTAAAGGGTCAAGTACATTGTTATTGTTCAAATCACACATTGTAAGCATCAAAATAACATTAAACATTCACCAAACAACCGAGAAGCATTTCAATCATCAATGTACGAACTAACTGCAATATGAATAGACAATTAAAAACCAAAGTCTAAATCCATACTCTATATCATGCCAACTAGTCTGACGAAAACGTGTAACAATCGATCAACATGCAACACCCAACACCCAACAAAGACACATGTAAATCAGTAAAGGAGTACCAACTGCACTAATAGTACACATAAAAACCAAAATCGTATACATAACTCGTAATCATGAAAATAATACGCCGATAAAATGTCTCAGGTAGAATGTAAGTCCCGAATGAATGACTCACTCATCTAATATCCAAATTGACGAATCAATGTATGATCTACCCTACTCATGGAAAATAATAAGTATGTCAAACAAATCACAGCATTATAACAATAAAAAAAACTCCGTCAAATCTAAGATACAACTGTGCGGATGTAGTTGCTCCTAAAACGCACTGGGATCTTAAGAAACAAAGTCTGAGCATCTGGGTTAACCAGAAAAAACTCAAAGGCATGACAAATTTGATCGTCAGTCAAATCAGGTAGGGCGGAACAATCTCAATAACCTGACCCAACAACTCTTCACGTGGCCCTGACTGTCTGGATTGCTTGGAATTGACACCTTTGTCAAACCTGGTCACCAAAGCTGATGCCAAAGCCTCCATGCCAGCCTCGTAATCCGACTTGGTTTTCCCCTTCTTCTTCTTGCCTTCCTCCCCTTCCCCCAAGATGGATCGGCCCACTTGTCCCCAAAACAAGGACTTGTATCCATTGTGGTCGCATCTTTCTCCTCGTCGCCGGAACTGTCACAATCATCCAAATTGTTGCCCTGTTGCAGATAAGGATCAGTGAATGGTGCTGCGTTGTTATTGGTGGCCAAAGAACCCCTGGATATGGCATGATACATGTCATAGTGATCAAGATCGTGCCTCAAATGCTGTATCGCTGCATTCCCATGATAAATAAAAGAAAGAGTGGTTAGAGTTTTCATGTTCATAGTATAAAAAATGCACACAACAAAACATAACAGTCTTTAAAAGATCCTTAGAAGGCAAGTTACTTTACAGTACTAGTCCCATTTCCATTTAGAACATGTGACAGTTTATTTCGCATAATCCCAACCTAAACCCAAAGCATTTTTTTTATACCAGTAAATAGTATATAGTCCCTCCTAAAACACTGGTACCTAAAACGCATTTGTTTGATTTCAAACAACTACCCATGTTTGGCACAAATAATGACAACTCACTGTAGGTATGTGGTCGTTGGGGGTGTTTGGCCAGCATTTTGGCTGGTTAAACCAACCAAAAACTACAAAACTCTTCCTTGCTCTCAAGGGTCCAGTAAGCTTTGGCACATTTCTGTGGCATCTACCAAAGGACAAACAAGCTAGAACAAAACCAACCAAAAAGCACCAACCAAAATGGAAAGGCAACCAAAACCGAAAGCTCACCACTCACGTGTTGCGGTAACTTAATGTAATGACTCGGGTTTTTAACAACTTAATTAACCCTTTTAAGTATGATTTGATCCTAAAATTTTGGATTTTTTTCTTTCTAAAAATAAAACATAAAACTTATAACAACACTGGTTGTATACAAACTTAAATCCCTTAGAAAGAATAAAGTTGGAAAACTCGTAGATTTCGTTATTTGAAAACTGCGTAGTCTACCGATTTTGTCTTCAAAACTCATACCTTATCAAGGTCATCAAAACTTCATACATTTCTAAAACGTATTTTCTTTTATGAAAGTTTTATAAAAAATTATCTGGATATTTCATTTCCAAAATAATGATCATAAACGATGTAAGTCTAAAAAAAAATAGACTTGGAGGTAAACCGATTAAACACATGGAAAGCATTAAAAGTCATTGGAAAACATATTTAAGAACCAACTTAAAGTGGTTGAAATATAAACTCAAAACACAATGAAATAAACGAATCATATTCTTGGTAACCTCATGTGAACTTGTGCAGAATAAACATGCATAGTTGAGTACCCATTCCCACCTTCTAGAACCAACCACACTCTTGCATCCCAATCAAGAATCAGAGGTAGGCCTCCTTTTGGTGCCTACAACACGAACAGAAAATGTGAGCCAAAGCCCAGCAAGTACATACATATCTAAAAAAATTGCGCAACACATTCAATAAACACAAATATACATAACAATGAAGATAATATCAAGAATCATGATCATATATGAGCCTATAGAATGCAGAATTTTGTTTAATTCTAATACTATGGTCTAGACATCTTAATGAACATTATCTAGACTCATGTTCGTAGGTACAGAGATAGCGCGCTACCATCAGAGGGTGAAGGGGGAGCGACCCAAGTCCAACACCAGTCCTCTGGCCGAGAACATTCCACATAGTGCCTCTACAATAGATCATGAGCGAGGAAGGAATGACCCGTAAAACAAGGTAGTAGGAGACACATAATTCCATTTTAGTCTCTGTAAAAACTGGTTTAACTTATAGTCTCCTTAGCAACATTAGTCAGATTGTTGAACTGATGCATCATAAATAATCGTGTGAGACTCTTTTAGACAGTTATCTTCTTAAATTCATGAAGCTATCCTATATTGCATGGCTATGGCAGATGACCAAATGAGCATAATATCTGGATGCAGAGCACATAATTTCACAGGCTTATAACATGATATACAACCAGATGATCAACATAGTATAACCCAGCATCAATTCATCCATCAAGCATATCAAACATCACAACAAAGCATTAGATAATCACAAATAGACAGAAATACACCAATTCAACACATCACACATCTTAAGTTGATAAATCACTTGTTCCGTGTTGTAGTGAGATTTGTACTTACCTCTTTGCTGTGCTCCTAATCTAAATCCTTATCCCTATGGAACGTACCCATTTCCTCAGCTTCACTTACCTAGCTTGTGGATTTTCCAAAATTTCCGTGAGACCCAGCTTGAACGTATACTAACGTTATGGTACATTACATTATAGCTTATTATATTAGTAACATAACCCTAAACCCCTTGTTCTACCCATTCTCATTATTCAAATGAGATTAAGATCGTTCCTCATTTTCCTTTGACTTACATCACCTTTTTATGTCGCCGAACGAACTTGAATCTCGTGTTCTCGAACTAAAGGTTTCGGGTGCCCTATTCTTGGCTTTAAATTTAATGATCAAAATTTTATTTATCGACCATAAATTTAGAAATTAAATTCCAGACTTTAGAAGAATTATACTCTATCCAAAGGATTTGAGTTTGATTCATCGATTAATTACGTTAATTAATTAATTAACGTAATACAACTCTATTTACTAAGTTAATTTCATTATCACTTAATTAATTAAGTGACTTGAATAACCAAACATTGTAATTACTAAATTATGATTCAATTTAGTAATTATTTAACTTTACCTTGATTTCTTCTATTAAACTTGTTTTACTTAATTAATTACTTTTGATTAGTAATTAATCGCTTCTAAACTAATTAATCACTTTCTAGTTAAGTTATTGCTAATTAGTGATTAATTAGATTTTAACTGAATGTATCTCCTAATTATTATTTTATTAGAAATTAATTACTCTAAATCAATTTCTAATTTTTTTTAAACTTAATTAATCTTTTACATTTTTTTTATTAGGAACCAAAATTCCAAAGTATTAACTACTACTAACATTCCTATTTATCTTATTTATTTATTGGGTTTAAATTCAAATTCTAAATAAATTCTTGCTCTTTAGCCCATTTTAGCACAAGTATTATTTTCAATATTTAGTTAATAACTTAATTAATTATTATTATTATTATTTTTATAAAAAAAATAATGATCACAGCCCCCTTTTGTTTCAACACTCATTACCCAATACAATTATATATCTATATATCCATCAATCTATTTGTTTATTATTAATATTTTTATCCTATTATTATTATTATTATTT
>WUAT03318012.1:0-10712 GCA_010015005.3 Ulmus americana | reverse complement strand
GCGATTCGTATCCTTTTTAATGGGATCTTTTTAGTTTATTTTGATTTGTGTGGATTTGGTTTTAGATTTCTGGATTTTGGTTTTAATTTGATTTTGGATTTGGATTTGGTTTTGGTTTTGGTTTTGGTTTTAGATTTTTGAATTTTTGGTTTTAATTTCGGTTTGATTTTGGATTTCTAGAGTTGATGGGTATGTTTTGATTTGGAATTTGAGAAAATTGTTGATCGATATGCAAAAATTATTGTTGACTATGTTAGTGAAGAAGATGATTAAGAAAGAACAAAAAAATAACAAAAAAAGAAGGAGAAAAAATATAAATTGTAAAAGGAAAAAATTAAACTGTAAAGGAAAAAAAAAAAAACTAACCAGAAATAAAAGAAAAAAATGTAACTGTAAAATATATATATATATATATATATATATATATATTAATTTTTTAATTTTTTAATTATTAATTAATATTTTATTAATACAAGGGTAATTTTATTTTATAAACAAGGGTAAAAATGAATTTTCAAGGCAGGTGCCCTTTTTGTAATTATGGTTAACATAAGGGTACCCCAATTTGTTTTTAGAAATTGGAGGTCTTTTCTGTATTTTTAGTTAAACTGAGGATACCAAATTGTAATTATCCCTAAAATAAAAAGAGCACTATACCAATGAAATAATCAAGCAAAGCTAGCTAACAAACGAGATTAAGATATTAACAAGAGCGATAAATATAGAGCAAACTAGTAGCACAAACTGACCAGAAGTTAATGAGACCCAGTTGAATCGGAAGAGAAAAACCTAATAAACGAAGACAGTTTATCTTCCACACACTATTACTCTAGCGACAGTTTGAAAAACTCGAAAATCAGTTTTTAAATCTGAAGCAAACAACATGCCTATTTTTTACAAAATCCCCATAACAAGTATATTGCAACTTGAAATATTTAGGCTTAGATTCTAATGTTGGGCTTGGCCCACAAAAAGGAAAAGAATGAGGAAATTAGGCCATGTGGCAGTTCCTTGGGCCTGGTCATTAAATTTTGGCAAGAAGTCCACTGGCCACTGAAAAATGTTTTTAATAGTAGTATATGTATAAATTTATCCTTAAAAATATTTTATTTTAGTTCTAAGACATAGTGGTTAACTTTTAATATTAATTGAATTCTAAATATAGTGGTTGACTTCTAATATATAGTGGTTGAGTACTATTATACATCACTGAATTATAATATATTTTGGTTGAGTTTGTTGAGTTTTGATTAAGCTTATTTTGAATATAAAAATGTTTTCTTCCTCTATTTACTACAAAATTGCCAAAACTTAATGACCAACTTTCTGAAGTGTTATCCACCTAAATTCCCCAAAAAGAACGAGGAAATTAGGCTAAGTGGTAGTTGTTGGGCCTAGTAACAGAGTTTTGATAGTTTTAGGTATGGTTAGAGAGTATTGGCAATTTTTACTTGTTAAGTTAATTGTATTTTTAAGTCTTACTTTATGAATATATATTGTTCATATAATGGATGGATGAAGGGTTGCTTGGTTTTGGTCGTTAATTATATGGTTCCCTTCGATTTATTTATTTATAATTTTATTTTTATTTTGATAATATCAAAATTTAGGAGTCTAGGGTTTTATTGTTTTGATTAGATCAAAATTTAGAAACGTTGTTTTCAAAATTTCTGACAAGTGTAAACCTTTTTTTAATAGCATCAGGCAATCAAACTTGCTTATATGGGGAAAGGAGCAAAGCAAGGCTCTGAAGGAGGTCAAGGAATACATGAGCACAGTTCCAACCCTGGCAGCCCAAATATAAGAACATAAATTGTATCTATACCTAGTGGTTTTCAAAGTAGTAGTAAGCCCACTGCTTGTCAGATAGGAGGATAAGAAGCACAAGCCAATGTACTACACAAGTAAGATATTGCTCGATACCAAGACAAGGTACATCATGATGGAGAAGATGGTGTTGGCCCTAGAGGCTGTAAATAAGAAGCTGAGGCACTACTTCGAATCACATGCAATGGTGGTGGTGACTAACTATCCTATTAGGCAGGTGCTTTCCAAGCCAGATCTCTCTAGGAAATTGACCAAATGTGTGATTGAGCTGGGATTTTATGGCATCAAATACATGCCAAAGACATCAGATAAAGGGTAGGCAGTGGCAGATTTCTTAATGGAGATCCAATCTTTTGAGTCGATAAATAAGGAGCAGTTAAAGTTTCAAAAAGAGATAATCCAATGGACCTTGAACACTGATCAAGCCTCAAACAAGAAACAAACAGGCATCAGAGTGATCTTAGAGTCAGCCTCGGGCGTGGTCATCAAGGAAGGAATAAGGTTGGAGAAGCATATCTCAAACAACGAAGCTAGGTATGAGGCTCTTCTATACAGGTTGGAGTTGGAAAATAAGCTAGGGGTACAATTCTTGAGGGTGTTCATTGACTCGAAGCTAGTTTCTGGCTATCTGTATGGGAGGTTTGAAGCAAGAGACCCACGGATGCAAAAAATACTTCCATCGAGTCACATGATTAATGAAGAAATTCATGAAGGTGGAGGTAAAAGCTATAAAGAGTGAGCTAATTGCATGGGCTGATGATTTTGTGAAGAGAGTAGTCTTCGAAGAATTCACTAAGAAGAACAAGATGAGCATAGCCGAGGTTCTAGCGGTAATATCGTCCGAATTAGAGGCAGAAATGGCTGATGTAAACAAATCAAGAATAAGGCCCAGAGTTGGGTCGACTATATCATTAAATTCTTAGAAAGTGAGAAACAACAAGAATGAGTGTTAGAAGCAAGAAATCTGAGACTGAAAGTGGCATGATAAACTCTAGCAGAGAACTTTTCAGAAGATCAATCGATGGACCACTAATGAGGTACATCAGAGAAGAAGATCAGAGTTTTGTGCTGCAGTAGATTCATTCAAGGGCATATGGGAACCATATGGGAGGTAGAAGCTTCGCTCTCAAGCCAATGATTGTGGGATATTTCTAGCCTTACATGATGAGGGATGCAAAAGAGTTCAGTTGGAAGTGCGAGAAGTCTCAAAAGCAAGCCCCAGCAATTCATCAACCATCATAGCTGCTCAATTCTATTGTCAGTCCTTGGCCTTTCACGAGATGGGGTTGGACATAATGGCGAAGTTTCCATTAGCCAAAGTAGGGAAGTGCTTCATCCTTTTAGCAACCGATTATTTCACGAACTAGGTAGTGGGAACCATATGGGAGGCAGAAGCTTGGCTCCCAAGGCAATGATTACGGGATATTTCTGACCCCACTTGATAAGGGATGCAAAAGAGTTCACTCGAAAGAAGTCTCAGAAGCATGCCGCAACAATTCATCAACCATTAGAATTGCTCAATTTTGTTGTCAGTCCTTGGCCTTTTGTGCGATTGGGTTGGACATAATCGGGAAATTGCCTTTAGCCAAAGGAGGGAAGTGTTTCGTCCTTTTAGCATCTAATTATTTCACGAATTGGGTAGAGGTAGAGGCATTTACAAATGTGACTGTGAATGATGTGATCAATTTTATGTGGAAACACATTTTCTATAGGTTCAGAATCCCTAGAACCTTAACTATGGATAATGGGACCCAATTCAAAAATCCAAAGGTGGAGGATTTTTCTGAAGGATATGGAGACATATTGAATTTCTCGTCAGTCTACTATCCTCAAGCAAATGGTATGGCTAAGGCAACCAACAAAGTAAATGTCAACAATCTGATAAAAAAAACCTAGACGATAAGCAAGAGAACTAGCTAGAAGAACTTCCAAAGGTGCTTTGGGCTCAGAGGACAACTCGAAAATAGGCTACAAGGGAATCATCTTTCTCTTTAGTCTACAAAACTGAGGCAATGATCCCAACAAAAGTTGGGCTCCTGAATCTGATGACCTTGATAGCTGAAAATGTCAAGGAGAATCAGAGGCATCTTGCTAGGATTGTTAATTTGCTGGAAGAGGTTAGAGAATGTGCACATATAAGAAAACTTGCTTACCAACAAAAGTCAAGATCATATTATAACAAGAGGGTTAATATCCAAAGGTTTGCAAAGGGGGATTGGATTCTCAGAAGGATTACAGACACTTTGTAGAAAGGAAAGTTCTCAGAACAGTGGGAAAACCCGTTTGAAATCAAAGAGTTTTAGGAAAAGGAACCTACAAAATGAAGAATGTGGAGAATCATAAAGAAATGCCTCATGTTAGGATAGGTGCTATGTAAAACAACTTTTTATCATAATTTATAAAGACATTCATTATCTATTGAAATAAATAAAAAATTTGCATTAATTTAAGTATATATTTTATTGCATGTTTTGCTTTCTTTTAATACATATCTTTGGCAAAGCATCATAATGCTCTAATACTTGTTTAATGTCTATTACTAGGTATGTGGGGTTTACATACAAAAGATCTGGTAATTAGACTAAGTATAAATTATATTCACAATCGGTAAATAAAGTTTGGGTGTTTTATTTTGATAAGATTATGGTGCAAACTATTCCTATAGTGAAAGTGATCTAATTTTGGATCATTGTAAAGAGTTTACGGATAGTGGCACCAGTATGTTATAACACATATTGAACAGGACTATGGTAGGATAAGATTTTCCACGAATTTCCATTTGACTATATGAAGAACTTTACATTTTATCGTTTGATGACTGGTTTATAGATGGATCTTAATCCAGACCATTTGACTAACTCATATCCATAATTTATGTCTTTTGACTTATCAATGAGTGAGATGCATTGAGCCTCAAAATCTCGATATCCTAGAGACATAATATTGTGGATAATGGGAGCTTCAAGTCAGATGCGTGGAATCCATAACTTTGTTAAGAGAAGACTAATGATATTCTCATGTTGTTTAATTCGAGATTCTTGGGTGAAACAAGCTTGTGCTATATTTGATATAGTTTATTATAAATCCTCATTTATGACTAGGTCATAGATAAGTTGCCCATCAGAGAATTAATGATAACATATGGACAAAGTTGTAATTAGAGAGGTTGAACAGAATCTATTGATGCATGTCTCTAATTATGAATATCATAGTGAAAAATCATATCACATGACAACTAGTTATATTGATTGACAAATCTTTGTTAAAGATTCTTGTAAATATATTTACATAATCTTAAAGTGCAGTTTTGATCCCTGATCGTGGCTCAAATCAAAATTAATAATTAATGTTTGATTGATTAATTATTAGATATTATTTATTGGAGCTTCGATTATGTAGGTCTATTTGGTCCCTCTATTAGCACCATTTTATTCTTGTATAGAGCAATAGATCTATTTTTGGAAAGCTTTCAAGCTATTTTAAGTAACTTATAAATATAGTATGTGATTACATATTTATTTAAGAGTTAAATAAATATGTCACATAATTGTTTATTTATTTATTTAATGAGATTAAATGAATAATAAAACTAAATATATTTATTTATTTAATGGAGATTAGATAAATAAATATTATTGAATATTTATTTTATTGGATAAAATAAATATATTATTAGTTTTAGTATTGAATTATCTTATTAATTTAAAGAGTTTAAATTATTAGACGATAATTAATCAATAGCATATGGACATGAGGTATATCTTATTTTAAATGAGATAGTGTGAAATTACATATTAACTAGGAATCAATAATTCTATCTAAGATTGACTAAAAGATAATTATTGATAGACTAGGATTTCTTATTAGATAAAAGTCATAGTATTATAAATAAACGAAGTCAAGTCTAGATATGATGATGAATCATTCTAAGTCACAGTGAGTGTTTTAAAGTTTTTAGAAGAGTTCTAAAAATTGAGAGAAAACACATACCCAAACAGTCTAACTATAATTTGAGAGTACTAGTTTAGATCAAGGTGCTCATACACCTATTACTCCTTAAGAAGGTGAATAACAAAGAAGATCGAGTGGTATAGAATCTATGGAGCTAGGATTTCATAGCAAGGACGTTCGTGGGTCAAAGAACGAAGGAAGAAGAATTTTTGATTTACCGCGTCTACAAAGGTAACTATCTAAAACTCATTTGGTGATTATTTGTTTATTAGCTATTGTTTGATGATCATGTGGGTTGTTATAAAATTTTAAAATTCATTTCCACTGCGTTATTATGACAATATTAATTAACAACCCAACACCTCAGACATGGAACACTTAGATGCTGAAGAAATTCTACCGCTGAAAGATCCAAAAGATGTTATAATTAGGGAACATTGCACTCTTTTTCCCTACCTTGTTTTGTCCCACAGAGTTTCACAAGGAGTTTTTTAATGAGGCAACATGATTAGTTCATGAGCTTTGTACGTCATTCATGATCAATAAAGCTAATGAATTTGTTTATCTCAAGAAATTTATATACTCTGTTTTAAAATTCAAGTAATTGCTATTATAATGAAAAGGAAAATTTTGAGGCACAATCATAATATACACTCTAACATGACCTCTCAGAAGAAGAAGTAAAAGGAATCCATATTCAGCCAAGGGTCTTGCATAATGCCACCCTTGGGTCTGAAAGCAAAAATAAACAAAATCTCTCCAAGGGGCTAGCCTCCTGCAACCCTTGAGTCTGATCATTCAAATTCACCTCAAAGAGTCACTAAGTGCCACCCTTAGCCTGAATGTTGTTGTTATAAAGAGGTTCTAACTTGTTATTAAAACTTAAGAAGTGCCAAATTTGTCCAAGGAGCCACTTATTTCCACCCTTGGATCTAAATTCAGAGAGGAAAACCCTGAGTTGGCCATTTGGGGACATATGTACATTCATATGTTCACATATATATATATATATATATATATATATATTATGTATAAGCATACGAGGATCATCATTCGTACATTTTATTCATGCATACATGCATATGAGGAATTAGGAAAAGTAAAAGGAGATTTTTTTATCTTCTCAAATGCTGCTGGCAAAGAAAAAACATTTAGAGGTAGCAAAGGAAAATAAATCAAATTTTGAACAATTGGCAAATTCAAAAGCTGATCTGGAGAAAGCAAAGGAAAATATATAAGGGAAAACAAGGTATCTCTAAACCCTTTATATTTTATTACAACATTTTTATGTTCTACTACTGATTTTTAATCATTAATAAAAAATAAATAAATAAATGAATAAAAAGAAGAAAGAAAATAAGGGTAGTACCCTCTGAGAAAACTCACTACAAAAGGAAATTTCGAACTAACAAATATCATAGATAGAAAGTTTTTATCCTAAATAGAAAATTGTTATTGTAAACATTTTACAAAGAACATTTCAAGAATTACGACTAATCAGAGGTCGAGTCAAGTTACTTCAGACCAACTCGACTTGAACTCCCTTTGTCTGGATGAGAAAAGTTTGGGAAAGTGTTAGTGAAAGGATGACGCACTCCTCGACCATGTAATCGAAAGTGCCAAAAAGATGGGGGACTTGGGGGTCTACCTTTGATGAGTCCTATTGGCCCCATCCTTATCATACTAAAAAAAAAACTACTGTAACTGCGAGTGTCACCATGGCCAAGTCCACTAGAATGCCCCGTAGTTAAGTTCTTAAAAGAACAGAGAAATAGAAAGAAAGAAGGAGAGGCAAGGAGAGACAAAGAGAATTCTCAATAATATTGATTGATCTGAAAGTACAACAAAGCCTTACTTATATAGACGAGTAAGGTGCATATACAGGAAAGTAATAGTATGGACTAAACACTAGAGGATCAAGAATAGCAACTGATAACTGAATAACAGAAATAACAGAATTAACTAATTATTAAAAACTGGTGCATAGTCTACTATCTCTAACTCCCGCCTTTCATCCAATAATAAGTAAGTAATATGTAATCTTCTAAGAGTACCTCATTCTATCATTGATGATGCTCTTGACGGCATCACCATAAAGCCGAGGCAGATCCAACCAAGTCGTACGTCTGACTGGAGAATAGTTAAGCTTAACTTCAGCCGAAATACCAAGTTCCACTAAATAAAGCTATAAAATTTGCTCAATTCCTCCTGATTTTATTATATAAAGTTTAATTACAATCAAATATACAAATTGTTCAAAACATGAGTACAAGAATAAAATCTAACAAAAAGTCCTAGTCTAGTTTTTCTAAATTGCTAAGGGGAATAGCGGCAGAGGCAAGACCTTCTTTTGAGAAAGTGGGCGAGCCTACCCCAAGAACAACTACTTGAGTCATAGCAATGTTAGATGGTTTAGAAGGAACGTCTGACACAACAGCCGCATCAAGAATACCCTCTGATGCAGATTCTTGAGAAGCCAAGACTTCCTGAAAAAGACAAATCCAAAGAAATGAGCTTATTTAAAAAAAATCATCTTTAACAAGTATTAAATGATTTAATTTATTTAAAAAGAAAATAACCTTTTGACCCTCAGAGACTTCAGCCTCAGATTGAGGATTCTTCCATTCTATTTTGTCCCCAAGGTAGTCTATGACCAAATTATGCTTTCTCAAATAGTACACAAGGTCATAGATATCATCCTCAACACCAGCACAACCATTGTACTCAGAAGGACCAATAGCAAATGCCCTATTAGAAGGTTCCTTAACCCTGTCATCCTAGCCATAACAGTAGCACCAAGCACAGTTAACTAAACCCAGAGTCTGATAACGGTGGTGAGACTGCTCAATAGCCTTATCCAAATCAGATACCATGAGTCTATCATAGGCCTCTACATCTGACTGAAGCTGGCACACTCTTGAAAAGAGTTCATCATTCTCTCTCATGAAAGATTCTAACTCTAAAAATAATAAACAAAGTGATTAGTATGATTAAAAAGATAGTGATACCACAAGGCTATAAAAATAATTTTTACCTTATTCTTCTGTTCTAACAAATTCTAAAGCTTATTCTTTTCATTTATTAATAATTCTCTCTCCTTCTAAAGTTGCTTATTCTCCCTTAAGAGATTGCAGATGCTCTTGCTCATATCTTCATTCTGAGCTTAGAGGTTCTTAACTTCATCCTGGGTTACAATTAAATCTTTATTTCTTTGGGCATCAACAGCTTCTCGTTTAGCCAAGACTCTAGTAGTTACACCCTCAATAGCTAGGTCAGCCTTCTTAGCCTTAGCAAGTTTCGACTCAGTCTCCCTGAATTTCTTGGTGAGTCCTAAGAGTGTAAGCTCATAGAACTGCACCATCCCAATGTCATCATGGGTAGGCTGAATCAAAGAAACCAAAGCTCCATGCATTAAGGAAGAGGAACTAGTCTCCACTACACTGTTAAGAGTGGATATGAAGTCAAGACCACTCGAGATAGAAGGAGTGTAAGGGGACACATCCTAGTGAGCTCCTATCACTTTAGAAGCAATTTGAATAGCTACACCAATAGCGTCAGGATGAGGCTTTACCAAGTTAGATGCATAAGATACAAAATGGACATTCTCAGAGGGAGATCTCACGGAAATGGGAGTTAGATTCAAGACTCGAGAAGCTTCTGGAGAGTCAACCTATATCACAGGAGGACTCTTAATAGGCTCTGAACCCTCATCTAAAACTCGGGGAGGGTTGGTCCTCCTCTTTTTTCTTACTAACTTTTCCTTTGCCTCTTTAGGAGATTTTTGTGGTTGTAGAGAAGAAGTACTCCTAACCTTAGATCCGCTCACAACTAAGAAAGAAACAAATCCTCTCACCTTTTTATGGGTTTTGCCTTCCCCACTCCATAAGTAAAAGGTGTAATGTTAGCCTTCATTGCAAAGGTAGCAGATGCGTGAGCGAAATTCGTCCTCAGAGCCTAGCCTGCACAACAATATATGGAGCCTTTTCAGAGGCTTCAGCGGAGACACCTTCCTTAAAAGATCTGAAAGGGAAAACATAGATCCTCTAGTTGAATAGGTTTCATTGGGTCCTTCAGGAGCTTGGAAAATGGGCCAAAGGTTCTATCTGCACCAAGTCCTTCAAGAACTTCTTCAAGTCAGTCCATTCCTCTTCGCTAGGGGGAAGGACTAGGAATATGGCTCCAACCCTAGAAATTTCTTCAAGAGAGGGCTCTCTGAGCCTCGAGAGGAGGAACTTATCCCTGATATACATATTTTAGCCTGGAGAAGGCGCTAGTCAAAATGCTTTGGGAACCTCTCCTTAAGAAAGCCCAAGGGGTTGCTGACGCAATGGGCATCATAGTAAGGGCCAAATCTCCCAAACGTAGACATGTAGTCCTTATTAATTGCTTTGTTTATGTGAATCACATTGGTATTGGGAGAGACTAAAATCCTCTTCAGATTAGTGACTCTATATTTCGAAAGACAAGGGGTTGCATGGACGATAAGTTTACTATATGAGAATAACATAAAAGAAATTTAAGAAAACACAGAGATAATCAGAATAGATATCATAGAGAAATCTAGAACTGTAAGGTTCTTACCATAGTTAAGGATTCTCTACATGGGGAACGCAGCACGATAAATGGCAAGAGCTTGCCAATAGCCTGAAAGGAGGTATAGATACCCCGTTGCCCAATCCTTATTAGAAGCTGGCAGACATTGGATGAGGCTGAAAGGTTTTCTAGGGCTGAGCATATAGCGAGCAATGTTATGGCTCCCAACTGATTTAGTCAAGCCGAAGATATACCAAAAATCATCAAAATTTAAATGAATACTTGTGACAGTGTTGAGGCTAATTAAACCCATCATTTGACCGGGTTGTACATCAGACAGTTTATATCCTGCTTAACAAGCAATAAACTAACAACAATATCCGAACAAACCAATACGGAAA